>JAVDPK010002854.1:53305-85669 GCA_034780415.1 Cichlasoma orientale
AAAAAAAAAAAAAAAAAAAAAAAAAAAAAAATTGGCAGTGGAAAAAAAAAAAAAGTTAAAAAGAGCTGAAAAAAAAGACCATTTCAAAAAACAAAAAAACCTTCCTCTTCACCTAAGAGCAAACTTCCTTAAAAAAGCCAGACTGTCAGCAGCTGTAATTTGAATTGGTAAGTCCTATGTAGCACCAGTTCTCATGTCAAGGTAAGACAGAACATATTCTGTATATCTTTTTCAGAAAAGAATAATGGCTTGACTGAAATATTTACAATTTAAACACTAACAGTAATGTCTAAGAACATTTGTGCTCTTTTCCTTGCAGGAGCTGTCAGCGGGCTGCAGCTTCAGCACATCCTTCTCCAAGTGGATTCAACATTTTTAGACTAATCTTGTAATGTTGTATTGACTGTATCAGTCTTTATTTGATGCCAAGCTCAAAGTGCTGCTGTATTAAAATACAAAAATGTTTTATGAATTGTGAATTGCTTATTGTGTGACATTAAGATAAATGAGAAAAGTTTCCGTTTTAGAGAACTTTTCCATGACGTGCTGTTGATAAATTTTGTAATTGTGGTAATTCAGGATTTTGGTTTTGTACTATAAAATGTTAACAACAGTAATCTGTTCCAGTTTAACCTTTTGTGCTTTTGGGTCTTTGTCAAAGGAAGAGCCCAATACTGATAAAATTGTAGTAGTCTGATTATATCTCTGTTGTGGTTCTGTGTATGCTAACACAGTGGATTTTAAACAAGACTAAAGTGCAGACTTTCAGCTTTAATTCAAGGGGGTTTAGTAAATATGTTGCATTAACTGTTGAGAAAATGGAGCCATTTTTATACACACTCCCCCATTTTCAGAGGCTCAAAAGTAACTGGACAATTGACTGATAAGCAGTTCCACGGCTGTACAATGGGCTTACAACAAGGTACAACAACTGGTTACACTCAAATAACAAGAAAGCCAAAGTTTTGTAGAAAACATCTAAAAGTGCACAGTCCATCCGTTTTCTTCCACTTATCCAGCTGCCATAAGGTGCTATAATGCGTTTGGACTGTAGGAAGAAGCCGGAGTATCTAGAGAGAACCCGCAAACTCCATACAGACAGGCCCTGGGCCCTGTGAGGCAGCAGTGCTAACCACCACACCACCACGTGCACAGTTCTGATTATCTGGACAAATGAAGCCGAGATGAACAGAATGCTGTGAAGAGAAACATATGGAGAAGGAGAGAAACAGATTATGATCAGAACCATACCGCATTATCTGTTGAACATACTGGAGGCAATATTATGGCATGGGCATCTATTGCTGCCAGTGGAACTGGGTCACTAGTGTTTATTGAGTGCTGATAGAACTGCAAAAGCAACCCAGGAGTTTCTCAAGGCAAAGAAATGGGATATTCTTCAATGATCAAGTCTGTCACCTGATCTCAACCCAACAGAGCATTTTTTGCAGTTATGGGCCGAACTGTACTCCGTGTGGGCCTTGCTTAATGCATCAAGATGTTACAAAACCACAATCTGTGTGGATTATACAGACCTGTCACAAAACAAGGCAGCAACTGTTTCCCAAGAATGGGAAAATAACGCGTAACATCTGCTTACCTACCCCTCATTTTAAACCATAAGTGAATGTGAATGGTGGCGTTTGGCTAAAAGGAATTTTGCTTACTGTATGGTGTTAGTAGCCTACACTACACCTGCAGAGAGGGACTCCACAATCCCTCAGCCATGAATGAGAGGGGACAAATAACCCAATCAACGTTCACAAGTTCATTGTTCCTATGCCACCCCTGGTGCCTGTCAGGCTTGCAGAGATAATTGTGAGAAATCAGATTTGCTCTCTTAGAATATCTGCTGTTCATCATTTAAACCTTTTCCCCCTGTGCCACCACCAGAAATACATTCCCTCATCCCTCCATCTCTCAGTATGGGAGTGTTTCAGCCTCCTCCTGCCCTCATTTACCTATGGTGCCACCAAACTCATACAATCATATTTTTTTGATTACACAGCCAGTGGTGTTTTAACCTGCACACTTGTGTTCTTGAGGCAAGACCCAGTAGATTACTGCTTTGATTGACACAGATGCCCAGATTTCTTGACAATTATTTAGTAGCGCATCATGGAACTGCTACATGAATTCATGAAAAAGTATAGTTTGTGTCCCATGCTATCTGCAGCTGTGACCAGCGTGCAAAAATGCCCTAGCCTGCCTCCCTATTGTGTGTCAGTGGGAAGAGAATGTTTATATGCTCTGTGTGAGCTCTGAAAATATGGGATAACAAGTTTACAGCCTTCATGTCATCCATTATATACATTTTTACTTTCTGATTTGTGTCAAAAAGACAAATGGCATCAAAATTTGGAATGAACTGCTCTGTTTTTTTTCTCTCTCTCTCTCCTATACAGAAACTGTAGATGCAATCCTTTTTCTGAAAATGCTGTGATGTGCAAAATGTAAAACCAAATGATTTGCAAATATTTTCAACCTCAACCCTATGGTAATAGAAAAACAAAGAGAACACATTCAATGCTGAAATGGATATGATGATGAGTGTTGCGACAGCTTAATTTTTGACAGGATTTAAAAGTCCTTTGTCTTCTTGTTTTATGATGCTTCATATTATTTTAACATCTGACACTTAGGGATTCCAGACAGATCAGTTTAGCACACAGACGCCTGCCACCAAATACAAGCAGAACGAGGTTTGGGATAACATGTTCAATTCAGTTTGGTTCAGTTCAATTCAGTTTTATTTATATAGGGCCTGATTATTCAAGACCTTGTATGTGAGGAGACAGATTCTAAATTTTTCTAAGTAGTCCAGCCTAGAAGTACTATTTTGTAATAAACTAGTTTTTCAGCATCACTCCGAGACAGGATGTTTCTAATTTTAGAGATATTGTGGAAATACAAGAAAGCAGTCTGTACCAGACCCCAAGATTCCTCACGGTGTTACTGGAGGCAAAGGTAATGCCATCCAGAGTAAGTATCTGGTTAGACACTGTGTTTCTAAGATTTTAAGGGCTGAGTATAACAACCTAATTTTTATCTGAATTTAGAAGCAGGAAATTAGAGGTCATCCAGGCCTTTATGCCTTTAAGACATTTCTGCAGTTTAACTAATTGGTTTCATGGATAGATAAAGCTGGGTATCATCTGCATAGTAATGAAAATGTATGATATACATTCTAATAAACTTGCGTAAGGGAAGCATGTATAATGTAAAAAGAATTGGTCCTAGGACGGAACTCTGTGATTAACCTTGTTGTGTTAAGAAGACTTCCTATTTACATTTACCTGAAAGAACTCTGAATGGCAGCCTATCGTTAGCCTAATAGCATAATGGCCTAAGTCATATTTTGGCCAAAATTGAGATATCTATCTATATGAATCGACACTGTTAGCAGAATTAGTCAGGTATCTCAAAATATGCCAAAATATGACTTAGGCCATTATGCTATGAGGCTAACAATATATTGCTCCAGTAACTTTATATATTCTTGAGCATTTACATGTATGGTCAGAGTGGAACAAGTGCACAAATGTTCCTCCATACCATTGCAGATGCTGTCTTTTGAACTGCTCAGTGAAAAAAAACTGCTGTTATTAATGTTGATGATAATAGACCGGCAAAGGGTTAATATCGGCCAATAATATTGGCTTGCCGCTAAATAATAATAATAGTAACAGTATTAATAATAAAAATAATAATAATAAATCACTAATTCTCAACACTTGATATGCCATCTTTGTACTATTTGTAATGAAATATTGACTTTAAATAATTTGCACATTTCATTCTGTATTTACATTTTACGCAGTGTCTCGCCTTTTTTTTTTTTAAATGGGGTTGTATATGCAACTCAAAAGGGGATACATTAGTTTGAAGTCTCACTTTTGTTTGCTTGGAGATAAGCTGCCTGTCAGTGAAAGTGATTGTAGTTCCTTTTTGAAGCCCTAAGGGCCTCAAAAAGTCGGTCACATAGATATGAATCATCTAGGAAAATGCATCACATTAGTGACTTGTAATATATTCAGATTCATTTGAATAATATTCCTGTATTTTTTTTACAACACAAAAACACAGCTGCGTGTCAGCTAATACCAATTACTACTGTTCCAATTTTGTAGATGTACAAAAATGATCCTAATAGATGTGCTAATTAAATATTTTGGTCACTTTATTGTATGTTGCTTTATCAAGTTATGGTAGATGTTAGAAAGTGTTTCTGATCTTAAATCATTTGTGACCCCTCCCAACATAGTGCACTGCGCTTTCACACGCCTCGCTCCTATTGCTACAATGCCAGTTCTCTGTAACACTATTAATATTTTATGTGATCACGGGCCTCCATAAGCAAATTTCAGTCCCTAGCAAGTTGAGCCAAAGCATGATTAATTTAGTATTTATACCCCGACAACCCTTTAAACAACACAAGGCCCCCGGCCACAAAGCAAGGCACAGTTTGAAACAAAACTAGCAGCCTCTAAATCATAATCAGCACAGTCATTCAGGATTATTTGAGTTTGGGGACTCATTTTTTCTATAACGCCAGCTGCAGTTCTGGTGTGATATCAGTGCATTTGTGAGAATGACAACCACATACAAGACCAAACTTTTCTTTTTCTTAAAAATCTCTTTCCATCAATCTCAGTTTGTTCAGAAATGTTGCTGTGTTAGACTTAACAAAGCCCCTTTAACCTTGTTTGTTGACCAGATTACAGGTAACAATCACAATGAATCTCCCATTGTGCTGCGACAGGAGAGCTGCACCTAATTTTGCTTGTTGCTTTCCCTGGACCAGGAAACCTTTCTTTCTTTCACATGTTTCTTTCTTTCTTGGAATCTTTTTAGATGTAGGCCTATGTATATATATTTTTTCTTACATAAACTTTTCTGTACATTGCATTATGCAGACAAGCCTCCATTACATACCAAACCTACTTTAGATGCCAACTTATTGATATTGGATAAAGAAGAGTGATATTTAGCTGTTTTTCTTCATTTTCACAATGTTATCAAATACAAAACATGTACTAATTCACTAAATGTTATTAAATAATTATTAATATGAATACTCTTTTTTTTTTAAAATTGTACACAGCTCACATTTTAACATGACACAAAGAGAAGTGAATTTAACTAATAGCTTTGTTCTGTTGTGTCCCAGTGAGCAGTCATGTGCAGCACCACGACCCTGAAACTGACCTGACTGACCTGCAGCTGTCATTAGTTTATTTCAACCTGTGCTTTTCTTACTGAGAGATGTCTCAATGCCTTCCATGGAAAAGGCCTATCACTCACAATAAAAGCTGCTCATACTCATATTTCAAAACCTGTATGAACTGCATGTTATGAGGCCAAACCTGACACACAGGGGTAACTGACATAAACATATGCATGACTAAAGCTAGGCATGTGCATGGACACCACAAGTGGCTCTTTGATGCCTTATCTGCAATCTTCTCATCCCTGTAAGCATGACTGTGTGTTGCAGTACATCATTCAGAATCTAATTAGACTACACATTAACATGATCACTGTACAGTTCAACTTCATTAAAGATAATCTCTGCGCAGACTCCCCTGGACTCGTCAAGCCACGCCTCCTGCTATCGATCAATACAGTGATTTGCAGCATGTAATCCAATGCTCTGTGACAGGATGTAACTGAGGTTAAAGATGGCAATTTAATTATGTGTCAGAGGTCACATTAAAGGGTGACCCCTTGACCCATTACCACAAGAGTGATAGTGATAACCTTGTGTTATTGTTTAAACTGAGCAACATAACAGACACGTAGGAGCACGTAATAACATGTAATAAGTGATGCAAGAAATTGGCTTTTCAGAGCAAATGAGAATTCAAATGTTACCATGCTCTGCTTTTGTTGGCTGATTTTTATTAGCACTCTAGAGTAGATGGGTTGGAATAATACAGTTTTACAATCTTTTGCATTATTTATAAAGGTATGTGTGAACATCTTGCATTTGCTTGGTAATTTGAACATCTGTTCTATATGGATTTCTTCCTGTTTGTCATTAATTAATACATGAAAAGTATTATCTGAAAGAAATTCTCATCAAATTCTGTCACAAAATCCTGAAAAGAAAAAGACATCAATCAATAATTTTATTCACAACTTTAATTAAATGTGCATTTATTGGTTACATCACAGTTATAAGCCACACAATACAGCTGTATGTCTATATTTAAACAAAAATAATCTAAGTGACAGACTCTGATAGCTGCAGTCTGTGCTGGATAGCTTATTTTAGCACAAAGAGTATAAAAAGGAAGAAAAATGCAAATAACTAAATAAATAACAGAAAAAAATAGTCAGGTACAAAACATCTGTTACACTTTAGTTCTTAAATATATTACACACCCAGATAACCATCTGTGTAAGCTCCTTTTATCAGGCAGGCTTCAGGTCATCTCTCACAGGCAGATGAAGAAAGTGTCTCTTTGCAGAAGCTGTAGCGCTGCTGAACTCAGATATCTCCACGCTATGAGAGGCCTATGTGTATCTGTCACTGGATGATGGACAATATTTAGTCTTATGCTGCTTTAAGCCACTAGTTATGTGCAGTATCATCATTTCATGACTGTCCACCACACCATGACTGCATCACTGCTGCTGATGCCTTTAACACCCGACTGTTATACTTAAGTATATACTTATACTTGTAGTTTTACTAAAAAAATCTTGATTACATTTGTTACAAACTCTAAATGTTTCATTTGATGACTTCTGCAGTATCGTTGCGCTTGCACGTTGGTAATGCACTTCAACAAGATTTAACATGATCACAGTTGGATTTTGTTGCCTTCAGACAGAAACAAGCTGAGCTATGACTCTGATTTTAAGTTTTAATGAGAAGCTAACCAGCTGCTGGCTGCAACTTAATATTTAACAGACAGGCATCAGAGTGGTATCAATCTTCTCACTTGACGCACAGTGCATTCATTCACATCATAGATATGACTGTGAATGTTTAAGATGTGACAGTGTTTTGGTACCTTATCCAGGAATGAAATGGCAATTTAAAGTAAATTACTGAGAGCCTCACAGGCTAGCTCTGCTTTTATCTGAGCGTAAACAACACTAGAAGTCAGTCAGTAGATTACATTTAAATGGTTGATTAAATGTAAAATGAATCTATGAACCAAGGCTTCAGTGAAAGAACATCCTTTCATGGTGCGACTGTCTTTATATTTTGAGTATATAGCCAGGATATGTTGTTAAAAATCTTGATTAATGTCTCGTGTAAATCCTTTCTATTTTTTTTTTTTTGGATAAAACAAATGTATCTCTGACTTGTTTATGATGCTGTGAATGAGTACAAAGTTATTATGTTGTGTCATTGGGCCCTTGGGTACGAGCACTGTCTATAACCAGCCACATATGCAAATGATAGGGCAATTGTAGATATACAAATATGTACCCATGGTCCGCGCGGCCTAATGGCCTCCCTCCCTCTGGCTGGCTCAATGGCTCATTTAGATATCTGCTTGGTTTATTATGTGAATAAGTCACGCCTGGCTTGTTACGACCCTCTAGGTTCCTGTTTCTGCTGTGTAGCTGAGATGTGTGGCGCTCAATTAGGCTGCCTGGCTGGCAGAGTTAACCCTTTGTGCCAGATAAGCTGTGTTTTTCCTCAGCCATATGGGGTTGGTACAGTGGGTGGGGTGGGGTGGGATTCCAGGCTGGGATCAAAAGATCAATCCTAATACAGTGCTACCAAGCTGACCTCTCAGATGTAATAAAGGCACCATCTTTCACCCTTGGGGCCTATTCAGTGCCTCCCACCCCATGAACAAACCTGGTATCTTTAAATTAGCTGACTGGCTTGCCCTGCAGGTAATTGCATTAGTTTATCAATGTTCAACACAATTTATTACTTTACTCCAGAACCACTAGGATCCTGGTGTTAATGTCCTCTGTGAGAAGATGGGAAAGAAGGCCTTTGTGTTAGAGAGTGCGCGTGAACGTGCGAGTCTCTCTGCAAATAAAGAAAAGTAAACACAATGACACCAAGAATTCAAATTACTGTTTTTATTGCCGGTCATATGTTTTATCTGCACTGGTATGGTCTTAACAATGAGCAAGGTCTTAAATGTGCATATTTGGACCAAATTATTACCTTACATTTCACTTTGCACGAGTGCACATTCATATTGCATTACCCATGTTATTTATTGGTGACCTTGCTGTTGCCTTTGAGGTGTTGGATCGGCTCCTCCTTCTCCTTCGAAATCCATCTCAGCTCCTCTCCACCCTGTCAGTGATCATTATAGCTCCTGCACTTAAACATTATATGACAGCGGACTTATTTGCCTTAATAGGTGCTTCAATCAGATTGTCTTTCATTACACTAAACACAATATTACTGTCTCTACTTTTCAATAGAGTTCTCTGGCCAGAGGCAGCTGTGTGCCTCCCTCACATCTGTATGCATTATGGATCTGTCTGAGGTAATAAACAGACCCTGCTCTTATTCCTGCTTCCTGGTATCATTATTCCTTGCCCCTCAGATGGATTATAGCCCACTGTGCAACATGTAGATGAGTGGCGCTCCTCTGATTGCCTTATGGCCATCAGGCTTTGCATATTTACTGCCCATGAATCACGGTTTGCAGGAAACCCGCAGCAACATATCCTGATCCTCCTCCCTCCTCTAGTTTTTATGCTGCGCTTTGTTTTACACTTTCTCTGTCATTTGCTCTCTCATTTTCAGGGCTTTTTCTTCAGCTGTTTTTCTCTCACTGCTTCCCTCCTTTCGAGTTCTTCTTTCATTGTCTGTCTGTTCCCTGCGCCTTGATCCGTCTCCTTGCATTCCCAGCTGCTTAATTAAGACATGTATTATTAATACGGCTATATCTTTGTCCATCTTTTTTCCCTGTTCATATGACTGCTACATTAAGTGTAAATTGTTTCGCTGTAATTCCCCTTTAATGTCCCTGTTACAATCAGTGTTTCTGGTGTGCGGAGGCAAGGGAGGACAGAAAAAAAAAGGGAGAAAGTATGTGACTGGGATCATAGGCTTCTACTGTAACTTAATGTTTGATGTGTGGCTTACATACTACAAGCCCTGTAATTAGGTCTGTTTTGCAAGTCAAATGTATATGGTGCCAAAATGCAAAATAAGAGTTAAGAAAAGAAAGTTGCCAGATGTAGCAGTGTATGGTGTGTGTGTGGGTTGTCTATACCCAGCCACAGCCCCACCTTTAGTTTTTTAACCCCCATCCTTCCAACATATTTAATATACAAGGACTCCCAAACTGGGGTCCCTGGGGACAAAGAGAATAATTTTCTGCAAGAAGCAAATATAATAGCAAAAATAATAATAATAGCCAACCTTATTTCTGCTCAAAGCAATAGTCATATAATTCACGTCATTTAAAGAGAAAAAATATATAATTTATTAATTTATTTACATTTTTTGTAAAAGATAAATCTACGATTTCTTTATTACATCTTGCAGCTTTCATCCAAACTACAATCCACATTATTTGTGTTGGATTTATATGATGAAATCGTAGTCTGCAAAATCAGAATCTGGATCAAATCCAGATGATGTTCAGTTTGGCACCAGTTCTTGGCCTTCCACAACGAATAGCAGATGAATCCAATAGTTTTACAAAAAATTTGTCTTATGTGAAGTCTGGGGTATAATTGGGTGTTTTTGACTACTTTTGAGTTTACTTTATATTTCACCTTAATTACTGTTTACTTTGTCTTGTTTGTTATCATTTGTTTCAGCACAACCACACGTCACTGTACGGTTACTTTTTCATTTTGATGTCCTGTATTAACACATTGGACCTAAAATCACACAAAAAACATGAAATCCGAGTAGAAAAACATTTGATTTTTTTAAATGTGAAAATCACAAACATGTATAATGAACTATTTTTATAACTTAAAATATAAACATATGTGGTAATTTTTATTTAAAAATTTTGCAAAGTTATATACAACTCTTTTATTAAAGTGCAGTCAATGCTTCAGGCGTTCTTTTTGTACAACTATTTACAGAACAATCAGGTGTCAATAAGATGCCACACAAATTATTTGTGCCGCTCCAAAAACAGTTGCTATCCTCCACAGACAGAGGGCGCCATCACAGGACTGACACTTCCAGGTGTGTCCCTCCTCATGATGTACACCTGGAGGCAGCATTTTAGAGTCTGCCTTTGGTGACTTTTTGGCAGCACATTCATGTCCATGACTATACAACACATTAAACACACTACACTACACACCCAGGGCCGGCTCTAGGTATAGGCAATATAGGCAACCGCTGAGGGCGGTTGCCTATATACCCCTCTACCGGAGGGGGCGCCGCTGCTTCAGCAAAAACAACAACAACAACAACAAAAAATAGTAATTACGTGTAACCCCACCTGGTGCCCCTGCTTTGTGCTCTGCCTTGAAAATCAATAATGAAGAGATACAGGACCCCCCCCCCCCACACACACGCACACGCACATATACAACACACCCACCCACCTCTGATTGACCTTGCCCTGACCCGGTCTTGCACCCTGCACTCTGTGGAAGAGGGGGAGGGGGCGAGTCGCACATCTCAGGTAGCAGTTCGTACCTTCAACCTACCTAGGGCACCAAATTGGCTGTCATCATGTGTTTGAAGTGTTTAACCAGCCTGAGGAAATATAGAATTTATCCTTCATAAAAGAACAGCAGCTGTTTTCTTCAATAACTGTTGGATGACTTTTTGTATTGTATTAGAAGTATTGAACAGACTCAACCCACCCACTCAAAAAAAAAAATTGAAAAAAAATATTAAGATTTCTGAGGATTGTTTTGTATCTGTGCTTATAATTTGGTTTCTAAGAATTCTGATACGTACCGTGGGCTCAGTGGGGTCCTTGAGGAGGTTGATCCGGCTATGTATTATCAGAAAAATATCCGTAAAGCAGCAGCTTATGTCACACAGTACACTGCTGGCACAAATTAATCCACTTTTGGGATGATTTAATCTCCAACAACACATCATATTGTATTAGTTTGTCACAGGAATCCCTATAAAACTTTAATCTGCAGAGTAACCTGTTACTGCGGCTGTTAAATCTATATATATATATAAAAATGGAGCTTAGATTCAGCTATGCAGCTTTACTCGTGTTTTTAAAATACGTTTCTCACAGTTGTACGCAGTGGTAACGTGCTTTTACTCTGTGTTTTATTCCTGTAGAAAGAGGAAGCGTCATGCGCAGCAGGATGATGACCGGCTGTATGTCAAGAAGCCACCCAATGCCTTCATGCTGTTTTTGAAGGAGCAGAGGCTCCAGCGTTATTATAGTTTTGGATTTTACATTATAGTTTACTTTTAGTTCATTTTTACTTCTTTTTTTCTATAATTGAGTTAGTTTTCAGAGTGGTTTTGCTCGTTTTTATTTTTGGTTTAATGCTTAGTTTTAGTTTAGTTTTCATTAGTTTTAGTTTTTCATATTTTGTTGGGTGCAAGATTCAAGGTGCTAGAGTGACTATTGTGTAATAAAAACTCAACAAAAGATGCCATTTAAAAAATTGTATCCAACAACCAACTGTTCACAAGATAGCAGCATTACGTGCTAAATGTGTGTAATATTAGGGACACACCTGATCATCAACTGGGAGAAACATAAAGAAAAATAAACTCCAAAACCCAATATAGTCTACAATAAACTCTACAATAAACTTCAGTGTCAGTGCAGTAGATTAACAACACCTGCATGTGGTGTGTAACATCAGAATGCAGCGAATATCTGACAAAAACAAACTGAACTCTTTGAAGGAAGCTCAAATCCAGCTGCATCCTGATGTTATGCACCACATGAAGCTGGTTCTGCTTTGGAGCTGCTCAGAGGTAGCTTGGTTAGATGCTCGCTAATTAGACTTGCAGGGTCTTTGTGGAACCTCTGTACACAACCTACGTAGGTGGCTAACGTCGTTGCCACATTTATGCTTGTGTAGCTGGATTATGTGTGGTAATTACCATGTGGTTGCGCTGAGTTGTACGTCAACGTCGCCACAATATTGGATGTGGCAAAAAACAAAGTAGAAATAAACAAAACCAATAAAAAAAGGAGGGGGGGCAAAAGAAACAAGTCCACCTCAAGGGCAACACACGTCTTTTTTGTCTGTACCGGCTCACTTGCCAGGGTGGACTAGATCAATGAATACACTCACAAAAACACAAATATACAACATAAATCTGCAAAAACAATTCTCCATGGCAAGAGCAGCTAGTGTCTCACACTTGCTCTGCGGGGAGACAGATTTACACTATTAAAGGTTTTATTAACAATACTAAACAGTATTACTGTTACAAAGCAGCAAGTTCAGCCTTAGGGCCCAACCTAATTCACAGCCGCAAAAATCGCATCGCTTTTCTCGTGTAATACACACCATGCAGTGAAATAGTGGTAGAAAACTTTACTTCGAGATGGCAGAGTCACGCCCTTCTGCCGCTTTCTTGCTTCCAGATCAGCTAGCTTGTGGTTCTGGAATTCAACGTGTTTTTCGGCTGAGCACCGAGTGCATTCGAGGTGGAAAAAATGCTGAACGGTTCAAACACTGGCACCGGCACCCGGTCAGTGGAAAAGGGGCCTGAGTGACTCCTAAACAGAGGTGCGAACTAAGTACAAATACTTTGTTACTGTACTTAAGTAGAATTTTCAGGTATCTGTACTTTACTTGTGTGTTTATTTTTCTGACTTTTTCCTTTTACTCCCTATCTGTACTTTCTACTCCTTACATTTTCAAAACAGACTCGTTACTTTAGGTTTAACACATCAGAGGAAAGTTTTAATTTCTGGTCACTGCGCGCCTTCAAACATCAAACTGATCTGAGCCTAAATGGAGGAACAATAACACAAAAGGGAAAATCGTATTGGCGTATCCATCCCTGGGGTTTATCGCATACAAAGACATGAAAGAGTTAAAACCATATAATTTATGTATCATTTATAGTTCTGTACGCAGGGGTTACAGTAGGCCGGAACGATCGGAACAACGCAAACTGCCACAGTGCAAACTTGAGGTCATGGCTTGATGAAGACAACAGAACCACATCATCTGTGAAAAACAGAGGAAATCCTGAGACCTTCAAACTCGCCACAATTTGGGTGTACCTAGAAATTCTATCCTTCAAAGTTATAAACAGAATTGGTGACAGAGACCAACAACCACCGGAAGAAGTCTGACTTATTGCTGGCAGTGTGAAACAATGCTGTGGTTGTACAGGGACAGGAAACAACTGAAAACAACTAAACACACTAAAGGCAGTTATAGCACACGGTTTCCCTCATGCTATGCTCAGGGCATGCTGGCATGTGACAGGAGGAGCAAAGAGTTACTACCTTCCTGTCTGTGTTTCAGCAGCAAAGGTAACACCTTTTTTTTTGAGCAGACTTTCCAGCTGAGTGTTGGACAGTCACATCAGCAGGTGGAGTCTTCCCTCACTCCCAGGAGGGTCATTGCTGCTGGGATTGGGGCTTGCAATGTAGCAGCATCAGCTCTCCTTTTCATGTGCGGCATAACCAGGGCATCTGTCTGTCTCTGGTAGATCAGGCAATGTCTCCAGCATTCTGCTAACTTCCAGTTTGGAAAGTTCCCCGTCCAAATGATGAATGCAGTGATGGCATCTGAGTTTTTCTTCTTTAAAATCACTGACAGAGTGCCCCAACCTCCCTTGATACTGAGTGATATTGTAAGCATAGGTAGAATTGGGTGCATTTGTATTTATAAAAAAAAGTAAACTGGCTGACAAAATTTAAAGAAACAAACCAAAAAAAAATATCCTGAGATATGACAAAAAAAAACAAAAAACCTCTGGGATCTACATGGTTCCAGTCAATAGGATAGGATTAAAGAGCCTTTTTTACTTTTTCATCTTTACATGAGATCATTTTAATTTAATTGCCCAGATTTCATTTGCATTCCTTTGTCATTTTCGTTAGTGGAGCCGATAAAATTAAAACATTCATTGAAAATTTTAAAACATCTCTTTCCACAAACAATGTGACAGAGATGCTCCAGACTTTGCTGTCAACAGTTTTATTTTATCCATGCTACTTGCATGGCCTTATCATTGTCAGTGTTAGCCTTG
Organism: Cichlasoma orientale; assembly: GCA_034780415.1. Classification (NCBI taxonomy): domain Eukaryota; kingdom Metazoa; phylum Chordata; class Actinopteri; order Cichliformes; family Cichlidae; genus Cichlasoma; species Cichlasoma orientale. The sequence continues at coordinate 67,425 of JAVDPK010002854.1, forward strand.
AAGCAGAATGCAATGCTGTTATATATTGTACAGACATTAATGGTCTCCAGAGGGTGGCTCCGCCTCTTCCACTGTTGAACTTAGTAACAATTATCAACAACCACAGGTTTAAAGTTTTGCAACATATTTGTTTTCTTTAGGATGAACCCTCCTATCTTTGGTTATCTTCAGGTCCAGATTTTAATCAGTAATTTGTTACTTTTTAATATCTACACAATGCTTACATTGTGTAATGTTTACAAGCTTAGCATACAAAGGAAATAAATAAAGTGGTTAACATTACAGGAGCATGATAGCACTGTCAGTATCAGCAAGTACAGCCAGAGCTGAGCCTAGTCACCTTATATTAATCCCATTGACTGTACAACATATGCTACATACTGTAGTTTCGGCTGCTTCCTTATTTCTCAAGGGGTCACCACAGCGGATGGATCTGCATGTTTGATTTATGCCAGGTTCCCTTCCTGATGCAACCCTCCCATTTTCTGGGCTTGGGACCAGCACTGGGAGGAGCTTGTGACCTTGAAAACACAATGACAATTGAGCTAAATTTTTTTACCTCATCAATGTTTTGACCATTATTACATATTGGATTGTTGGCTGCGATCTCAGAGACCTTCTGTATGTAGGGTTCATCAAACAGAGTTTAGTGCATGAAGAAATAAGCAGTATGCATTATTAGTTCATGCACTTTCTGTCCCCTGTCAAAGGCACTTTCCTCTACCCTCCTCTAACCATCGTGTCTAATAAGGTTGTGTTGATGCTTTACCATTTATCAGTCACAGAGTGCTTAGTCCACCATTATTGATTGGAACAGGCCAATTGACTGGGAGGGCGCTGTAAACTAGGCGATTTAAAACCTGCATCCTTCATTGTCACATGATGGGTGCAGAATGAGATCCTAAGAGGCAGAATGAGTGCAGTGGCAATAAATAAAGTGAACAAAATATATAATCTGGCAGAGTGACACTGACTGTCAATAAGACTGCCATCTCTAATGCCATCAGCGTGATTATCAGGGCAGGGATGATGAGCTGTGGTGTAAGGTACTGTGAAAGTGTGGGGCTTGTATCTAGGCTCTGCCTCCGGTGAGACAGATGTTGTACATGAGTAATTGCACAACTATCATGTCACATAGAGGCTCGGCTGCTCCATATAGCAAGTGAGCAACAGGGAAAGAGTGTGAGGGCCTGATAATATCGTAAAACAGTGTTTAAATATTTTAATTTCATTTGTCAGAGGGGCCCCTCCCTTGTACTCCATTACCCTGACAACCATCCTTCATCAGCTGAATGAGTGCATTATTCATTAGCACTAATTATTTTCACATAATGTCTGCCCCGATATATTTAACCTCCACATTACACCCAGGATAATGGCCTTGTAAAATTGAATTGTGAGAAAGAAGTGGAGTTGGGAAGCTCATTTAAAGAACATCAGAGGCAGGGAAAAAAAAGAGTGAAGGATGTGCAGGAGGGGCTTTTTGAAGCAGCTGGAGTGGGGGGTGGGGGGTTGACAGGAAGAGTGTTAAGCACTTTGGGACATGGAGCCCCAGAAGTGATGGGACATTTGTTCCTGTCTCATTTGCATGCTAAGAGAAGAGCCCGGTGGTTCTCTGTTGGGTTGACGAGATGCCCAGATGCCCTGTGGGTTGAAGGTGCCCTCCAGCAAGGGAGTTAAGATTAGCTCTCTCTGACCTGACACAAGACCTCAACCATTAATATAAAAACATGTGACCTGGGACAGCAGGAACAGAGTCTTGCTTCGTTTGCCTCGATCTCCATCTCTCCTGTCTCAGTATTTAACTCCAGCCTTTTCCTGTCTCCAGCTCCACTCACACCCCAGTTATCTTTTCTTCTTGCATTACTTCTTCTTCTGCCTTTTTTAAAATCTTCATTCATTAACTTACCTGCACTGATTGATAGTCAGTCCTTTGCTGATGTTTCCCACTGAGAAGTGTATGATGATTTCCAACTTTAAAACTGAGGACCAAAGAAGGTATTCATTTCTCACATGTGTATTTATTCATTTGCACAATGTAAATAGGGTATGCTACTGTACTTGCTTGAACTGTAACCTCATGATCCCCCCCCCCCCAAAAAAAAGACATATGTATCAGGTAATTGAAAAGAATGCAAATGCTGTACTATGAAATATTTACCTGTAAACTTTGATGAATCAGTTAGGCTGAGAGATTTAAACCACTTTAAGCCACACCCCTGTCTTGCATGCAAATGCAGTATTTAATTTGTAGTTTAAAGCACAATGCAATATAGCTGTAGGCAGTTCTAAAAGTTTATTTATGCACTTTTCAACAACTATACTTGTCCTTGTGGGCACCCGTACATAGAGGGTGGGGTATAAATGGGTTATAAAATAGTAAAAAAAAAATTGTAATTACAAAATATTTCTTAAGAGAAGGCTTTGTGACACAAATTAAGAAACACTATTTATATTTATTATAATATTTATTTATTTATTGTGTGTGTGTGTGTTAGCATAGTATAAATTAGCATTTTTATATAATTTTATATAATTTCTGAATATGGCTGCAACTAGAATTTTCCTGACCAACAGTATGAAACTCACAAGAGTGCTCTGACACACACACAAGAAACAAATGTATACAATTCACAAGAACCATGATTTTTTTATTTTTTTTAATTAAATAGAGGGATTAATGTTCTCGCACTCTCACTAATGCTGTGTTTATGTTTGTGAACGGGGTTGCTCCCTCTTTTTTACTGTAACCTGTTCCCATTAAAAGTGCTATGCTCTATTATGGATCAGGTTACGAGGTACCCCCCCCCCCCCCGTTTACTTTAATGTCATGACTTGGATTTTTAATTAGAGGAAAAAGTTTCACCTTTAATCTTTTGTAATGCAGTTATACTTTGGTTACTTTTTTGTTCACTGTGTTCATATCACCTGTCCAGGTAAGGGCAGGTGATATGTATAACTATAGAGACTGACTTTCCCTTCTGTTTCATTAAGATTTTGATGATACATGCGTTTTTATTGTTACACCTATTTCTGCCTGTGTTAACATCCTATTTAAAACTGTGGCACCAAACAGTACCTGCGGTCACAGCATATCCATTATATGAATTCATTATTATATTTCACAACATCTCAACAGCATATCTCACATCACAATATCGTAAAGTCTATTTTTTTTCTGTGACATAACAAAACACATCCTGCTTTTGTTTTTTTCCCTGACTAATGTTGCAAACAGTGACCACTCTCCTCTCCAGGCTATGAGAATGTGAATGTGAGGATACTGCTTTATATGCTTGATGATGGGTAATTGCAGTTCATTTCAACTGGGGAAAAAATATTATTCTGAAGCCTTTCTGTGTACTACCCAGAAGGCAGCGCTCTCTTTGTGTAAAGGATCTATCTCTCTGACATTTAGATTTGCCTTTTAAAGATGACATTTTTCAAAACTGGCATTTCTTCATATGTTTTCTAGAGGCGACAAAATTATTCTTTTAGATCCCAGTCAGAGTGTTCACCTAAGTGAGTAATTTATCCAACTTTAAATTGTTTGGTTTTCCTTGGTGATGATTATGTGATGCTGATATTATAATAATTGTACTTGTCTGTGCATTAAAAGGATGCATACTTTTAAAAAAAATCAAAAATAAAGGCTTAACAAAAACACAGGTAAGAGTTACCTTTTCCTTTGGTGGGTTTGTGGTGGCTGAGGTTGGGAGGGCGCCAGGGCTCATCTGCAGGAAAAAAAAGGGCATATAGTGCACATTTATCACATTTGTTGTATAAGTGTGATTTATATGCAGCACAAATATGGTATATGCCAACAGCTTGATAGGTTTGGATGGCAGCTGATAGTTCTGGGTGTGTGACTGAAGATTAATGGAGTACTGCACAGCTATCCAGGAGACATGCTCATCTTTGAATGATTCCTTTGAATCACAGGAGCTTTCCAATTACTGCACTCTAGTGACTCGCAATGAACCTTTATCCATTCTGCAAATGAGCATGCTATCCCTAAATAATTTCCTCTACAAAGATGGTGCTATGCATTATGAAATATTCAGAACTCAATTTTCCGGTTCTATCAGTCTTTGGAAAGATCCATAATTACATGATAATCCACAATGTAATTCATTTTGGGTACTTGGAGAAACTGAGTTTGCTTCATAGCAAAATGTTTAATATGTTGGTGAAATGGGATGACGCCTGCTTTGTGGCTTTTTTTTTTTAATTTAAGGGGATTTTGTTTGATGATCCCATTATCCCATTATTTATTATTATTATTATATATATTTTTTTTTACAATACTGATATCCTCAGGGTCAGTGAAAAAGTTCAGACTAAGGATATATTGTAGTGAGACAGCTGGTACATTGATGGGTATTGTTGTGGAGACTTTTATATAGGAACAGACATACAAGATTGAGGACAGGTATTACCAAAAGTGTAGAACCGCCTAGACACATAAACCTTCTTCACAAGTGGCTGTAATATTGCAAGAATGGTAGCTTTATGTTAAAAACTAACAGCCTCTTATTACATTAGAGTAATTTCAGAAATGGAACTGTTATAGAACAGTATTAGAAACTGAAAAGGGTGAGATGGTGTTGGATTATTCCTTGTTGGCTAGAAATTTGGGGTCTGGCCGTGTATTTTAGATATATTGGCATTCAAAAGGTGAACAGAGTGGACTATAATTTGCTCAACCTGGTCATACATGTGAATGCACAGTGATCCACAAATAAGAACAAGCACATTATCTGCACAGTAATTTCCATCGGATTGTGTACTATAAAGAGTAAATGTGTGCTCTACATTGCCGTGTAGCTGCTGCCGTATACTTGTAGAAGTTTATAATGTATAATACAATTTAGACAGCACTATCTCACCGTGAGGTGTTCAATAAAGTGGGTAATAAAAACCTTTACCACTGGCTTTAAAACGAATAAAGTTAAATGGAGCTGCTGACATTTTTAGTAATGCATTATTGTAAGTCAGCCCTGCGACTGCAAGAGGCAGGGTGTGTCAAAACAGCTGTCTATCACTGCGACAGAAAGCTCAGCAAGACGACGTTAATGACGCGCTTGTTAAAATGTGATAACAGTGCCGAGCTTAAAGGCCAAAGCTGTCACAGCAGGAGAAGAGAAAAGAGAGCAGAGCAGTGTAGTGGAGAGGAGTGTGGGAGGCTGCTGGAGTTCAAAGAACTCAACACCGGCTGTACAGGTAAGCCAAGTTACACTTACATTGGTCTCCTCTCTCTCCCACTCCCCACTAAAAAAAAAAAAAAAAAAAAGGTTAATCCCTCTTAAAGGTTTTCATGATTTACTGTATTACAACACGGAATCATTTCTCTGTAGAAAATATGAAAGTAATATATTATAATGCTGCTTTTGGCAATGAACCTTAATGTCAGAGTGAAAACACCTCTCTACAAGGTGAAATGAAGTACAAGCATAAAATGCAAAATTCATATTTAGTTCCAATATGTCAGAGGACATAGCTAAATCCTTGCTGGTTCAGCCAGTTGGTTACAGCATTAAGAGGGATGGTGAGTAGTCAAAGGATTTCACTTGACTGTACTCCACCTGTGCAAGACAAAAGAAAACTCCACATTGCCTGGAGTATGGTCAAAGGTTAAGAGGTAGATTGATTTTGATAAATGCAGCTGTAAATCTGCTGGGTGCAGATTTACAACTGAATGAGTATGTAAAGAGACTTTTGAAGGAGTGAAATGTTCTTCTTAACATGTAAATATAAAATATTTGGCAATAATTTCAAATAATTTAGAGCTAGGAGATGGGTGGCTGCGAGCTTTAAACGACAAGCAGAAGGGTTCACAGTACATTCAGTCACGAATGGATCAATGTAGAGAGGGAAAAGCTTTCTGAAATTTTCTTTTAAAGGACGCTCCTCAGCAGAAAGGTGTATCTTTTGGCCTGAGGCGTCGATTGGAGTGGACTCTTCTAAGTTTGCAACAAGAATGCAGGTGAACCCCAACAGAGAGAGTTTCAACTCCTTCCTGGCCTGCTCAGTTTGGCTGCTGACCTGTGGGTGATGACTAGAGAACAAACTGACTGTGACTCCAAGTGCTCAACACAATGTGCTACATACCTGGCACGTGAACTGAGTCCATCTATCCGAGACTCCGTCAGTGGACTCCGGGATGAACAAGCAATCTACTGGCGTTGGTAGTAGCAAACTGGTGGTACAGAACGTCTGGTTGGATGTTTCTGAAACCTGGGCATTAAGTGAAAGTAAAGTAAAATCTATCAAATAAAATATACTCACAGTTATATTACTTAAGCCTGTATTTATTGCAGGGGCCATGTGTTCCATCTTTTCCAGGTATCAAGGAAAAAATAATTCAATTACTTCTGCAGCCAAATAATCTTGGATACATTTCTCCAGCTACAAGACAACTGCACTGTACTGAAGATAGATTTGGAAGTTCAAAAACAGGTGGAGGCCTTGAGGAGACAGGATAGGGTGAAATGGTTGCAAGTGAATGGCAAAAAAACCCTCCCAGTCTGATAATTGTCACAGAAATTGTCACAGACTCAACTTTGAAAGTTGAGTCTCTCCTTGTAACTTGTGAAACTTATTTTCCCACAGAAATGGTTAAGGAGCTGACCCTTAAGAGCCTTGGCCTTAGCCAATACTATGTCAAATGGGGTGTTGCACAGAGCCAGTTGGGGGAAGATAATGTGGTTCAGAAAGCTCACATCAGCACTGTGTCATTGAGGGCATGCAAGATATTGGTTCTTCTAGATGAGTAGTAGCTTGCATGAAATGTGGCTCTAAGATACCTTGGTTCTTACTCTTGAGCATACCTTTTTGCTGGCCACTGGGAACAAGAGCACAGGCAGCTCTTGGTGTTAATTCGAGTCTGGCCTAGCTACATAGTGTCAGGGTCTGGGTGACAGGAGAAGTGGAACTTGTTCTTTATGGTCTCCATCGATGCTCTCTAAAGTGCCTCCTCATTATAGCCACTCTCTAGGGTGAAGCTAAAGAAGCGATACAATGGCCACCTTAACAGAGAAAGAAATTTGTTTATGTGTGTTTATTTTTTAAGTTAGATATATAAAGAATCCCGACAACCACTAAGCATTTTTAGTGTTTCATATTGTCTTTGCTGTTTTGCTGGGTCTTGTCACTCTACGAAGTGAGTGAGACAGGGCAGGTTGTGGAGGATTTGGAGAGTGAAGTGGAAATGTCACTGAAGTGTTCCACGAGGTGATTTAAACCTTGCTTCTCATGAGTAGATCATGGCTCTTTGGCTGGAGACAGAAATTTTGTCTTGGTTCATGTTTGTAGTCAGGCTGTCTGCAAGCACAGGATTAATTTTACTAGCCAGAATGTACTGTTACAGGTAAACCCAGGTGCAGATTCTGGTAAGACTTGAGAGAGGCCAAACTGATTTAATACAAAGTTCAGGAAGATGGGGAAGAGGGGCCAGGGCTGGTAACTGGAAGCCAGGGGGCACACTGAGACAAGCTGATCAGAGACAGGCTGATCCATTAGTACCTCATTTCCTCCAATGTAGTGCCTAATCTACAACCAGGTCCTTACATTTCCAAAGTAAACACTAGTGCCACTGTTTAAAGGTGGTACAAACACAGCAGCATGAAATTGCTCCAAAGTTTGAATGACTAACATCAGTGACTATGTGAGGTGCTACAATAAGAGATTCACTAAAGATTTAAAGCTGTGGGCACCAGGGCGGCTCAGCGGTTGAGCGGGCGACCACATATGCCGCATGGCGGTGCAGACGACACAGGTTCGAGTCCAGACCTAGTCGCTATTTACTGCGTGTCTTTCCCCATCTCTCCTCCAGCTTTCCTGTCTCTCTCCACTGCAAAACAACTATCAAATAAAGACGCAAAAGGCCAAATAAATAAATATATATATAAATATATATATATAAATAAAGATTTGAAGCTGTAACCCACGGATTCTGACTACTACAGACTCAAATCGAAATATTGGCTGGTTCTCAAAATGCTGGAAACTGGGCCGATGGAACCTGGATCAAGAACATGTGAGTCAGGGGTAGCAGGCAATTATGAGAGTGCTAAGTAGGATGCCACGTGGGTGCCTCACAACAAGAAAGTCTTGGATTTGAATGCACCAACTGACTGGAGCCTTTCTGTGTGGAGTTTGCATGTTCTCTCAGTGTCTGCATGGGTTCTCTCTGGGTACGCTGGCTTTCTTCCACAGTCCAAAGACATTCACGTTAGGGTAATTTGTGACTCCAAATTGATCATAGGTGTTAATGTGATTGCGATAGATTGGCGACCTGTCCAAGGTGTACCCTGCTGGGGTAGGCTCCAGCCCAACTGCAACCCTGAATTGGATAAGCGAAAGAAAATGGATGGATGGCTAAGTAGCAAAATTGAGACTAGGAGATAGTTTTTTTTGCCCACAGCGGCTTTTTATCGGCAGTGTAGACAGACAGGAAATGGGGGAAAGATACGGGGCAAATTGGCAACAAGCCAGGATTCGAACTCGCACCGCCCGCACTGCAAAGCGGCATATGAATACGGTCGCCTGCTCCACCCCTGAGCCACCCAGGCGCCCTAGACTAGGAGATAGTTGAACTGACTGATAACAGACCATGATCAGGCAGAGAAGTTGTAGCAGAAGCAAACCATAAGTAGGGTTCGTGATTACTGAAATGCAGCTCTGCCGTTAACGCACCAGTCTTAACTCTTAAGTTAAGTCTTAAGTTGCAGAGGCTGATGTGACACATCCTTGGTGAGGTTGCAGAAGCCCATCTCAAACTGTCTGAACAGGACTTTCACAGAGTGATAGAAAAAAAGAGGCATTTTTGTCAGTGTAATCAAGCCCTGATGTCCCTTCAATTCTCAACACCGTTTGGTGATGAATTCCCATCTGCAAAGTATTTCCGAATACTTTGCCCAAGGAGGTGTAATTTAAATAATATCAGTCAATGTGCTGCCGCCAGAATAAGAATTATGTCCACACCCATATCTCATGTGACACACAGCAGAGGAAAGACTTTCCTCCTGAATAACAAAAGTGCAATAATTCACTCAACATTATTATCAGCCTAATTATAATGGGAAAGCTAGTTGAGTCCCTTTTCCTGTTTGAATTCAGAGCAAATAGGCAAAATGATCAGTTATTTTAATTTTGTTCAAAGTGGGTGACGATTAATCACATAAAGACCACAACAAAGATATTGTGTTGTTTTTTAATGACCACGGAAAGTTCTTAAATTGAGGCCGCAAACTAAAACACACATTTGACAGTATTTTCTCCCTGGTTTAATTTAAAGGTCACATGAACCATATAAATATTAAACATTCATATCAAATTTACCATAGTATGCAAACTCACCACACACCAAGAGTCATCACATTTCCCAGGCATATTATCATAATTATATCACTATAACAAATTTAATGAGAGCAATCAGCTCTGAACATTCTTGCCTCCAAGGAAGCAGAGGTCCCAGTCAGTCATAGAGCTACTCCTTGGTCATTCTCTATTAATTTGCAGAGTGTGTTCTCTTGGTGTCAGGGTCCTGGCACAGTTGTTCCCCAATGACTCCTACCTCCAAGTCAGCTGCACAAAGGGGGCCCTAATTAGACTCTCATGTGTATTTAATGGACCTGCTACCTTTAGTTCTATGAGAGAGTGCCTGATGCTACAACCTTTGTATGAAAGACCCTTCACACGCGGGAGGGACTTTGGAGAAGGACATGCCAAGTAATATGTGTGTGTGTGTGTGTGTGCGCGTGTGTGTGTGTGAGAGAGAGAGACAGAGAAAGAGAGGACCCAAAACTGAAGACAGACTTTCTGAATCCAGTGCGTCTGAAGTATTATGCATGCATAGCTTCTTGACTTTGTGTTGGTATTACTTCTTTACATGAAAATAATGAAACTAATTTTTTCTTTTCCTCTGACCTTACAAAAACCCACTAGTTAGATAATTTTTATAATGGTAGCTCTTAAATTTCTTACAAAGTTCACTTTCACATTCAAAAAGTGAAAAAAAACAAAACAAAAACTGACTGACTATAATTGAGTACACATTTATTTTCTTTGTTGACTAGTCAAAACCAGCTAATATGTCTTTCAGGAATGTCTTTCCTTTACACTTTAAAATTCACACACACAAAAAACAAAACAAACAAAAAAAAACTGTCAGCATTTTTCCTATGGACTGCTTCTGCAGGAAAAATTGTTCCCATGTAAACAGCTTGCAGCGAGGTCTGTGGATCATCCAGACTAATAGGGGCACTGTGAAGCTGAATTTTGTCATTTTGTCAAGCTTTGAGCAACACAGTGGAAATTCTATTCATCCAGAGACATACATCTCAAAACCTGCACAAATGAAACCAACAAAACTGGTCCATCCCATTAGGGCTTAGATAGATTTTTTTCTGAATTTAAAGAGAGCTGAAATGCATAGAAAACAATCAGCTGTAACACTGTAACATTGCAACAATGTCATATTTTCAGTCTTGTGCATGGGAGTGTGCCTGCTTAGCTTTCACACATTTGAATGTTCTCACTTTCAGCGTGGCCTGTTCTAATGAGGACCGACATCTGGACCAATCTCACAACACGGGGCTTTGATGAATGTGACCCCTGTGGTCAGTCCTTGCCCCTAAACCCACCAGGACACATAAAGCAGTAGCACGGCCCCTGTTAAAGGGCTGCACTGGAACATAAATCGGCCCTGGTGCTTCTTAACTGTCCAATTTGCATGGCCCCTACACAAAGAGGCTAATGATATTTTACAAGACAAACATGCATAAGCACGACTACAATAACACAAACATGCATGCAGGTAGATGAACTGGTCGAGCTTATTAAATGTCATAGAGGTTTGTGTGTTGTGGACACTGTACAGAATGCCTTTTAAAAATCTGAGCTTCAGCCTGGAATTGCAAACAGAACTCACGGAAAACTACACTGTCCGACAGAACGATGTGAATCTTTGAGAGAGAAGGAAAAATGATTTAAAAGTCAGTGGAAAAGAAACCACAAAGCCAGAGAAAACAGAGAAGGCGCGAGACCGCCGATGGGAAAAGGCAAGATGAAGAGGGTGGTGAGATGGGAGTATGGGTAGTTTTATCTGGTGGGCAGGGAGACTGTGGCGGCAGGATCTATCTCTGTTAGAGAGAACATGGGCCTGTTATTAAAGCCATTTATCACTGGCTGAATATTCTCCCTTTAATGGGCTCTGTCGTTAATTACCCAACTTTGTCAAGATGGGGAGTCAAGGGCTCTCTGTTTTCTCGGTCCGTACACAGACAGGCTCACATGGACACACACATACACACAGAAACACATGCTTGAACACGTCAGATGATTTGAGACGTTTTTACAGATCCGGAGGCAGGACAAAGCATTTACATGAGCACGCAGTAGAAAAATGTTTTTACAATTCATTCCTACAGCAACACAACACAAAATGAAACAGCCCAGAAAGAAATACTATCTTTGTGACGCTTGTCCATTTTTGCAAATAAAGAGGTTTTCATTACCAGCAGCGATAGTGTATCTGGATTGTTTTTGCCACGTGAGTCTGTCTTTGTGCCTCTTTATGGCTCAGTGGGATCTGGGAGGCACCTAGTGTTGCTGGAACCGCCATGAGGGCAGTTTCGAGTGGACTGCTTTAGGTTCTTGTTTATTTCTCTCTGTCTGCAGACAGATGATGCTAACATGGTCATCACAGCTATGTAAGACACATTCACAAAACTTTACTGACATGTGAGTCACAAGATCCCTACGTCAATCTTTTACAATCTTTAAAGTCAAAGTTAGCAACATTATTTTACTGGACTGCATAAAATTGAACAGATTGCAGCCTTCAAAGCTCCTCCATATATTGTGCACAGCAGGTTTTTTTTTTGGGTAAAAAAAGCTCAGTTGATTATATGACTGACAAGGAATTAAAAGCCAGATGTATCTGATTGCTTTATGTGCTAATTGTGTCACAAATGCAATTTCTTTTAACACAAAATCTACCATCATTTATAAAACCTACACTTAATGGAATTAATTAGATCATTAGTTAAAATGATCCATATATATATTTATATACTGTACCATATTATATATGTAGTAAAAATACAGGACTTTTAGAGGCCATTTTTGTATCATGAATACTTTCACCTGTAAAAGTATTCACGATACAAAAATGACATTTAAGCTGCTGATCAAACAAAAAAACCCAAAACAAAACAAAAAACAAGGAATTTGAAAACATTTTTTGTGAGAAGTTTTGTTTTTTTTTTCTATTCAAATAATGGAAAATTAATGAAAAAAAGTTGCTAAAACAATCTACTGCACAGTAGTATCGAAATGAGGATCTGCTTTATGTGTGTGTCTCATATTAATGGGTAGCATTGGAACCTCTAAAAAACAAACAAAAAAAACCACGTTTGTGTTTGGGCAGCTTCAAAGGTGAGGTTTCATTTATGTTAAGCTAATAGTGTCAGGTGCCCCATTTAGAATGGTGTAGGACCGCAGCCTTCTCCTCCCCCTCTTCTGTATCCCTAATCAGACTCTTTTGTGATCCTTTTATAATTAGCCACTTTACTGGCGGGCAGAATGGCACGGTGAATGTAAAGCATTTACAAGGGTCCTTGACAGGACACGCCAGCACCTTTTGTATAGCAATTAGTTTGTCTGTGAAATGGATAAGACAAATAGGCTGGGACCGTATCTGGTGGCCTCGCAGCTCTCAGTGGCTGACACACAGAAAGAAACGGAAAAACAGAGGCAGCAAAGGAGGAAAAAAAGAAGTTCAGAGCCCATCAGCAACAATAAGGATCGCACCGCAAGGATTTGCTATGAGGGCTGTAAAGTTTACAGTCTGAGGAAACTGATCTGGAAATGAATAAAGCAGCTCTGACAAATATGATGATAAGAGACTCAGAGAGGGCTGTGTAATAGGGACCTATTTTTTGCACACTACTGATTAAGAACTGGCTAAGTGTCTGTAGAGATTCCCATGTGCACAATGCAGCACAGGCAGAGTTTAGTATGCGTCCCAGTAGGGTTTCCTTTAGTACCCAGTCATTTACATTGTAGTTATCCAAAGACAGAAGGAATGAAAGACAGCGTGTCAAATGCTCCATTGATCCCTTTGGCCTGATTAGCTCACCAGTGTACCGTCAAAGCAAACTAATCAGATACATTGATCATGGAATACTTTTTAATGCTTCCCCAGGCAATAACACGATTTTTCTCAAGTCAAATTACTAGTCAGTTATCTGTTGAGATGTGAGACCAGGCATTTGGGGTTTTAACATTTCCTGTGAGATGTCAGTAAGAGTCAGCGGCTCCATTTCAAACTAACTGTTTGGCAGCAATATGGTATAGACAATAAAATGCCACTTCATTTCCCGCGGTGTCATAATTTTTGCAAGCCTAGTTTTGTCACGCTAACGGTGATAATAGGTGTTACTCACTTGTGTTATGCAGGCTCCAATACACACTCTCTGCTGCTTTCACTTTTGACCAGAAGAGGTTGCTGTGTTCCCTGCATATAACAGGAGTCGAACGGTCTTGACTGATTCCAAGGGGTTTTTCTATGAGATAAAGAGGAAATAATGAAATGCAGATAATAAAAACACTACAACTGAGTAGTTTTGAAGTAAGTTAACTGCTCTTTGTGCTCCTTAAAACAGTAAAGCAAACACAGTGAAAATGCCAAAAATAAACCATGTACAAAATATTGAAAGCAAATTCCAGTGTGCTGTAATGTGTGTGATAATTGCTGGCTATGGGCAACAAATCTCCCCCAGAAAAAGGAAAATTTTTGTTAATAGCTGTTAGCCTGCAGGCCTTTAACACTGAGCCACCACTAATTGATTATAGATGTCATTTCCATCATTGACAGTAGGGGGCAGGATCCATACATTGATTACACTTCCATTATGCACGGGCCAAGTAATTGTACTGTGGAGCCTATTAACACACAGCTCTGGACAATGTTTTTCCTGTTGACTCACACACGTTTTATTTGCCTGAACCGTTTACTTCGTTTCAAAAAAGCTGCTCTGACTCTAAAGCGCACGGCTTTTGAAAGGGATCAGAAGGAAATAAAGATTTTAGCTCATATCTTCAAAGTTAAATCTTCCTCAGCCCATTTACACCAATATCTAAACAAGCCCTACGACAGAATCTGAACAGCTGTGAGAGATACGAGTCTCTCTCTGATACCTGTGTTCCCGTGATGCCGGTGATCAAACGCTGTGATAGCATAACATCCCCTCCTGTCTGTCACAGCCTCAGGCTAAACATCAGCAGAGCGCCTTGCAGCTTGCAAATGTTCGCATGACAAAGTTAAAATGTCTCGATTAATATCTGAGTGCTCTGCTGTTTTGTCACTTATCCGTGTCTCTGCTTTAGCTGCTTTTTTCCAGCTTGTGGTTTCTGCTTGATACATCCACCCTGATAGTGTTGCTGCATCAGCAGAGAAAAGATTCAACCAGTGGGAAGACTTAATTCATAAGAGCTAAAGAATTCCTCTTTGCTCGCGTGCACCTGTGATGATTTGCTTCATGCTACACTTTGATAAAGATGTTTCTGTCTTTATATAAAGGCACTGGTTCCTAAAAATCTCGTTGCTGAACACAGTAAAAACAAGCAAACAAATATAATAAAAAAAAAGAAATAATCAAATGAGGAGTTTGCTTAATGCTCACCTAGTATTGTGTCATATTTAACCACTAAAACACAGAAAAATGTAAAACCATGATCATGATGAAAGTGTGATGCCCACTAGGCCTTTTGAGGCATGTCCCATTTAAAAATTAAAAATTGTCACCCGTGTATGATATTGTTTAATGCAAATCATTTTAACAAAAGTATAAATTACACTCAACAAAATTGTTTTAGTACCTTCTCATTCATGGCCTCAGGACAATCAGGACTTTTATTAATTTCCCAAAAATTAAACCACTGCCCTAGGACGAATTTCACTAATGCTAAGAAGTGAAAGTCCCAATAGGAGTGTTCCTCTGTGTCGACAGCTAATGTCTCGCCCATCCATCTTTTAACCAGACCTCACGCATGATGACATGTGACTTAAAAGCCTGGCTAGTCAGAACTAATTAGCCGGTGCCTAATCAGACAAATTCCTGCACAAGGACACAAAGTGGATTGTGGGGAGCTGTAGGAACCTCCTCTGCGATTGACTCAGCCGAGGTACACAAAAATGATAATAAGCAGATGCAAACTCCATACGTGCGAAGGTCACGGTGTCGAGTGCAAAAACCGTCAGTGTGAAAAATGTTCTGATCTGATGGCAGGTCCTCTCACTTAACTACAAATAAGAATTAAATGAAAATAAATATGAAGGAAACTGTTCTCTTATTCTGTGATCTGCTCTCTAAATGTCTGTTTCTCCTGTGTGTTTCCACATATGTTCAATAGCAGCCCCCCCCCCCCCACCCCTGTTAATCATTTTTACAGTTCTGCATTTTTACTGGACCTCTGAGACTCAAAATCTCAGTGTACCTGTTGGGAATTTGATTTACATGCTTCACACTCAGTTGAGGGAGCTAAAAAAAAGAAATAAATAAAAGGTTGTACACTGTAGCGTATGCTGCCTATGACACAGGGCAGATGGACAACAATGATAAATGGGGAAGAGAGATGGATGTGAGTCAATTCTTGCTGTGCAAAAGTTGGTCTGACATGGAGATGCTGAGCTGGACAGGGGGTTCTGGGTTCTGGGGTTGTGTTTGTCTGGATGGTGTAATCTTAGAAAAGAGAGTACTTCAGAGGATGGGAGAGGACAGGACACCAGATAGGAGAGGACGAGACAGGCAGGAACAGCAGTACAATAATGTCTCTTCACTGTCAGTCCCTGTGCACTAAAATATTGAAAAGCTTTTGTTTTGCCTAGTTAAACATGCACTGATGTGACACAAACTGTGAACAAAGCCATTTCACACACATGGGAACCCTCTACTTTTATAATTTATGATGAAGTGATGACTGCAGCTGTTCCCTAAAGTTTGTTCTTGACATCTTAACAGCCACTGCATACATACTTGAAAAAATATATCTATCACGGTAAACAAAAGTTTATAATCTCGGAACAGATCAGCAGAAATGACTTCTTTTAATTGGTTGAGATTTTTATTTTCTTTTATCTCCTTTGGTCAAGCAGGTGAACGATAGTTTTGCCATCCTCTCCTCATATCTATAATATCAAATATACAGAAAAAAAATTGCTTGGAAAACTGAAAACTGGAATTTATCAACAGTGGCACACTTTCAAGGAAAACAGCACAGTCATACTATGAGCTCAGATACAAATTCAGTATTGTCTTCGGAGTGTGTAGGGCGGTCTCCAGCTTTAAATTGACTAGCTGCTGATCACACAAAACAGTTTAAGGAAAAATCTCAGGCTGTTTTAGAAAAAAGGGAGATCACACTTTAAATTGTTACACAGGCACTAAAGTACACGTCTCTGAGAGCAACCGAAAGGTCAGGACTCTGTGCAGGCCAGTCAAGTTCTTCCACACCAGACTCGCTCATCCATTGTGCACTGGTATGCAGTCAGGTTGGAACAGGAAGGGGCCATCCCCAAACTGGTCCCACAAAGTTGGGAGCATGAAATTGTCCAAAATGTCTTGGTATGCTGAAGCATTAAGAGTTCCTTTCACTGGAACTAAGGGGCCGAGCCCAACTCCTGAAAAACAACCCCACACCATAATCCCCCCCTCCACCAAACTTTACACTTGGCACAATGCAGACAGACAAGTACTGTTCTCCTGACAACCACCAAACCCAGACTTGTCAATCGGATTTCCAGATGGAGAAGCGTGATTCGTCACTCCAGAGAACACGTCCCCACAGCTCTAGAGTCCAGTAGCGGCGTGCTTTACACCACTGCATCCGATGCTTTACATCGCGCTCTGAGGGAGTGGTGGCCTAGAGGAGCAAGCCCCCCCGGTTGCTTCACATGTTGTGTTGTGTGTGTGCTACATACTGCATGTGTGATAGGTTAAATACAGAGACTGAATTTCACTGCATGTATATGTATGTGACAAATAAAGTTGTTGTTGTTCTCTGTGGTGTAAGACTTGAATGCAGCTTCTCAGCCATGGAACCCATTCCATGAAGCTCTCTACGCACTGTTTTTGAGCTAATCTGGAGGTCACATGAAGTTTGGAGGTCTGTAGCGATTAACTCTGCAGAAAGTTGATGACCTCTGCTCACTATGTGCCTCCACATCCGCTGACCCCACTCTGTCATTTTATGTGGCCTACCACTTCGTGGTTGAGATGCTGTCATTTCCAAACACTTCCCCTTTGTTATAATATCACAAACAGTTGACTGTGGAATATTTAGTAGCGAGGAAATTTCACGACTGGACTGTTTTCACGGGGACATCCTATCACGGTACCACGCTGGAATTCACTGAGCTCTTGAGAGCGACCCTTTTTTTTTTACAAATGTTTGTAGAAGCAGTCTGCATGCCTAGGTGCTTGGTTTATACACCTGTGGCCATGGAAGTGACTGGAACACCTGAGTTCAATTATTTGGATGGGTGAGTGAATATATAGTATTTAGGTGTGGCTTCACTTCTGTTTACTATAACAAATTTCCAACTATCGAGGAAGCCAGTGAAGTTAGTTCCACCTTGAGGCTAATTACAAATGCTTAGCTTGCCAACTACTTTACAGGTGACTCAAAGTAAAACAGTTTAAACATTAATAACTAAAATTATTTTGTTATAGTATCTGTGATATAATCAGTATAAAATAACAGTAAACATTTTAATGCTGTTGAGTTTAGACAATCAAAAAAAGGTGTCTGCATGCTCATTAGAAAGTCCCAAATGTATTCAAGCATGATGATTCCCTATTATTGCTTCTCATTAATTTTCCAAAAAATAGAAAAAAAAAAAAGATGGCTCAAATTTATCTAATAATAAAACTGCAGCGAAGAAACTGAAAAAGGACATAAGTGTAGATTCAGTGCCAACACTGGCTGTTACAGTGAACACCGCACACAGTGGAAGTCACAGCTCACCTCAGGTGAAGAAAGAGAAAAGCCCTCATGACTTACTCAGATCTCAGCCTGCGCCAGTTCAGTCTGTTGGCCATCTAAACCCCAAAGACATGGGGACAGGGATTGAGCAAATACACAGTGATCATCCTACAGTATAAAACACTGCTGAGCAGGGGGGGGGGGGGGGGGGGGGGGGGGGGGGGGGGGGGGGGGGGGGGGGGGGGGGGGGGGGG
>JAVDPK010002854.1:91176-113489 GCA_034780415.1 Cichlasoma orientale
ACACACACACACACACACACACACACACACACACACACACACACACACACACACACACACACACACACACACTGTACAGGCAGACTGCTGAGAGGGAGCTGCAAGAGACTCTGACACAGCTTGCTCATTAGGCAGTTTCTTACTGGATTGAGGCCAAATATCTGCAGGTCATAAACTCACTGATGTAACAGGCAATGCAACTCACATATCTAGGGAAGTGTTGAAAAGCAACACATCTCTTTTTAGGGCCAGCCTCTTATCATTACACACTACTTATCATACTCATCTTGTCCGTGAATATGAAGAAATATAACGTTTACGTTCAGGTGTAAGCTGCCACAGATGGGGTCGTCATGAGACCCATAATTTTCCTTTCTCCACAGGAGGCTTGTAATTACACTGTAGATCACACTCCTGTCAGTCCCAATAACTGCTGTTAAAACAGAGGATATAGTTTGCATTATCTTTTTTCAGTCATTTAATGTGGGTATGTACTGTCATCCTTGTAGACTTCACCAAACTCCACTCCAAATGCAGACCATGCACATGAACAAATGAAAAAAAGAAAGCAACCAACCAACCATTAATACAAATGACCCCCCCCCCCCAAAAAAAATAAACATACAAATAAACAAACAAAACAATGGAAATGCTTTAACATCTATTTTCCTTTTGATTTAAACTTTTGCTAAATGAGAAAAGTGTTAAAATCTTGGATCTTGGACCTGGACAAGCCCAGATGAATTAAATAGTACAACACAGAATGCTCAGTGAAATAAAACTAACAAACAAACAAACAAACAAGAAGTCCAGGCTAACAGAAAGAAATATTCTATCGATGTGGCTGAACTAAGGAACAACTGTAAGAAAAAAAATGGACCTAAATTTCTTGTTGTGCATGTCTGAATCACTGATTCTGGAAAAGCTTATTTATGTTTTTTTTTTGCTGAGAAACAAAAAAGTTTGACCAGTTATTACAGCTAAGCGATTTACTTACTTTTTCAACTGGCATTTTAACAGACACAAAATTGTTGCCTTGTTGTGTGTTATTAACAATAAAGGCATTTTTTGTCTAGATGATATTAGAATTGACCAATTAAAATAGAAAACCAGGTGTTTCCAAGGGTTGACACACATTTTCTCGCCACTGTTCATTTGCTCTTGAAAACTCTTTTACAATAGATCATGTGATCCCTTTCTTACTCTGTTCTACCCTTCTACACGCAAATACCCCTCCACCACCCAGGATAAGAGCAAAGGGCCAGCCTCTATCTCTCATTAACCTACTAGTTGGATAAATCAAAGTGCAGGGCAGAGAGGAGAACCCCAGCCTTGGCCATTCAGATAAGAAGAACACAACCTACTCCAGCTCATGCCCTACAGCTCAGTGATATATGGATCTGCAGAGGCTAATAGCAAAGTATTGACAGGGAAATGGTGTGCTTATCCTGCTCTCGCATGCTGGCGAGAGGTCCCCAAAGCAGATGGGATACACTTTAGGGAGAGGGAAAGAGGAGGAGGGGGGCAAAAAGATGAGATAGAACTGTACTGGGACAAATTAGAGTCTTTATTGCTTTACTTCAGCTAATTTGCCTCTGAGTTTGAGTCTACAAAATAGTTTTGCAATTTCCTTTTCATGTAAAACTGTAATTAGTGGCTGGACATTACAATAAATGAATTTATTTGAATGTACATGCTCTGACATCTCTGACAACCAATACTGGCTATCTACATCTTATTAGCCTTAATAGGTGATAGTAAAATATTTTTCTGTGCTGGACATTCATAAATATTTCAGCTCTTAAACAGTGCAAAATAACAAAAAAAAAGTACACAGCACAGCATTGAGATTCAACAGGAAATATTTGCAATAAATAACGTGAGAAGCTGGATGTGGTGGTCAGAGGAGCCCTAGTTGTTTAACACCTCTCCTAATTTACTCATTTTGGATGTCAATCCATATTCTTCATGTCTATAAAATTCAAAACACAATGGCTATAGCCAGCAATAAAGTTCTCCAACAAGAACCAGTAGATAAAAACATGGGCCGTCCTCCCACTAGTGGAGTCTGTAATGCTGGAGTCAGAAGGTTATCACTGTGGCTGCTGCACCTTGTTCTAAGTGACAGCTTTATCAAGCACAACCAAGTCTTCTGATGTGGCTGAAGAGGCAGAAGATGCACTCTAATGGCAACACTTCATCAACCTCTGAGAGGATGTAGAGCGAAACTGCTGCCTCTGATGTTAGATAAAGACGTTGACACAGCTTGATTACCAGACCACGAGTAATTTGGTTAAAGCCTGCAGTTCACTACACCTGCAGTAGTTCAGCGCTTGTAACTGTCAGTTGATTCTTGAAAACTGAATCGACAGCGCTGAGCCTGTTATGCCATATACAAACAGGATGTAGTGCACGAGCTGGGTGTGCTGCTGTAATTGAAACAAGGACACACCGTGTCCTAGATGATACAGCGCCATTACAGAGGGGGGTAAGTGAGTGATTTTGGTTCGGTGTGTCATCTGAAGACGTTACAACGCCTCTCTATGGTTACCAGGGGACACAATGGAAAACCGTAAATAAATGAGTGAACAGGGAGGCTGAACAAGATGTTGCAGTCTGATGGTGGCTAAAAAATACACGAAAGGATGAATGCCTGCCTTTTAATAAAAAAATCCTGTTTATACTGTGCTTTATATTGTGGTCATGTGTTGAAAGAAAAAAAAAAAACGGCTGCTATTGCTTCCACTGCTATCAAATACTGTCAAGAATCTGAGTCAGCATTTTTCTAGGTGCTTATATTCATGAGTGGATAAAAAAAAAAAAAGACTGACAAAAGCTTATGTTATTATCAACTCTGGAATATTATAAGCATGAATTTGCATCAATGAGCAATGAGGGCAAAAACAATGCCCCATCAAATGCTTCCAAATGCCTCTATTCCTCTAAAGGAGACCACTTATGACCAACCTTACATCTGGATGCCAAGCACTGTATGGGGGCCTGTCTATGACTATTATTACCCACTTGACATCTTTATAGTTCCATGGCAGACATCCTCTTCGGCAGATCTAGAGACAGAAATGCAGAGTGCCAAAGCGGCTCCACAGTGCCGGTGTGGGACATTGGAGTTTTGTGTTGAAATAATTAGCCTGCTTAGCTTGCCATCTGGGCTCTGGTTTCTGGTGTGTGCCACGAGCCAGGTGCTTCATGGGTAATACCACAGAGAGACATACAGCAGATGCTCATGGGTAGAGCTGCCCACCTCGGCACAGATTTGAAATCAGCTAATCCCAATACAAATCTCAAGGAAAACTACAACAGACAGGACTGGCTGGAGGACAGCCTCTTGAAGCATGCCCATTTAAGGGCTTTTTTTTTTTTTTTTTTTTTTTTAAAGCGATTGCAATAATTAGTTAAGCCAAAGTTAATGATGTCTGGATAAAATAAAGTAAACTTTCTGTTAGTACACAGATCTCTTAGGAGTAACTCAGCAACTTTGCAATCGAACCCAGTAAAAATCTACAAAAGTGCATTCTGCTCAGAACTGAATCCGCGATAACCCCCATTTCATCCGACATAAAACCAAACCAAACAATCAACGCCCTTATCTATGAAACACAGGTACCATTTGATTACTGCCCTTTCCCCACACAGCTCAAAATCTAAGGAGGTTTAAACATTTTTTGAGCAGTTCACTAGGCCAGTAACTTGATAAGAGCCCTGGATTTACTCAATGAGGAAGAAAGTTCCTGAGCAAGCAGCAGGCATGTGGTTGTTGTTCCCAGAGGGCTGGGAAACTGTATCTGCCCTGAAGGAGCATCCTCTTTGGTAAGCACTTCTTATCCAGGCCATCACTGCAGGCCGATAGCGGGAGGGTAATATCCAGTAACTGCAGCTTTATGGGCGATCCAATACTCGGATCAATCCCTAGGACAGGAGGATTGCCATTAACCCCTAAGATCTCTCTTTCTCTCTCTTGTATTTGCTTTCTTCAAGTGAATCTTTTTTTGGGGGGATATTGAGGCAGAAATCATGAAATCATTTTCAAGAAAGAAAAAAAAAAGCTGCACATATTTCTCTTTAGAATATTTATTTGAATTTGATGCTGTCGGTAAAAGTGTAAGGCTGAACATTTCCCGCATTTCACCTTAAATTGTTTATCACTTAAACGTTAACTGTATGTCATAAAGTAACATGAAGCATTGCAAGATGAATAAGCTGTGTACATGTTCGTGTGAATATACTGTGGCGTTTCCATGTGTAGGTGTGTCTACTTTGTATTTGGACTGGGAAGTGAGAAAAAAAACATAGGCTTATATTTCTATATCTACAGTCTGATTAAGCATGTGTGTGTGCAGGCTTGTATTTGAGAGTGTGTACATGCAGTGAAAGCTAGAAAGACAGTTAGAAAAGAGAGACTTTGTTTGAAACTCCCAATACTTTGGGGAGTATTGCCCCATATACTGTCCCATGTGACAGAGCAAAAGAAAGCTAGAGTGAACCGAATATATGTAGCTCTTGCTGAGCATTTCTATTGCTCTCACTGAATATAAATGGATAAATAGCTGCTGAAATGAGTTAAATGTCATAAAAAAATTACACTCATTGCTTCAAAGTGAGCATTCTACAAAGAAAATCACAGATTAAAATGGATCACTGCAGATACATTCGATTATTTAAAGGTAAAATTACATGCATTTTTGTTGTCAGAAGGAGCTCATATTTATTCAGACTTCACTGAGTAAACACTCATAGTTGTGTGATAGAGGTACAGCAGTTCACTTCACATCAGCCATAAATTGCACAATGGAAATAATCAGTTCTTAAATTAGTTCATAGCAGAAGTAGTTACACATTACCACTGGGGTAACAGAATCAAACAAATGAACGACATAAGAAACAGATTCAATCCTTCATTTTAACTTTTAATATGCAACATGTATTATTATGTCTATTTTATCAGTGTAGTACAGAGAACCACCAATTCAGTTTTTCTAGTCAAGCATTTTAATCAATCTGCTGGAAGTGTAGCACGATGTGAGTATATTTAATAGTTGGTAATATCAGTGGTGTTGTTTCAATTTTCTTTCTTAATTAAGATGAAGAAAGCACAGACTCTGATCGATGTGAAATAGTGGAAGTTATTTCTTGCACCAGTTAATAAACACAAGTGTGGAAAACACAGCTACAGCTGACAAGTGTTTCCTTAAACTGAAGCAGTTTAGGTCTAACTAGAGAAGTTTCACTTACCTCGAGACCCCAGAGTGCGATCGCAGGTGTAGAACAGGAAAGTTGAGCACATCCTCTTTTTTTTTTTTTTTTTTCCACGCAAATGTCAGAGGCCACGAGGCAGCTAGCTGCGCCCGGCTAAATCTCAGTAACAAGCCTGGTTGCGAGGGAGCCGTCCAGGCGGGCCGGTGGCCGGTTTGTCGGAGGGTTGGTCAATTGGCCTGGCAAGAAGAGACAAGGGGACAGGCACACGGGGAGAAGAGCTGAGCTGGAGTGGGCTCTGCTGGAAGGCTTTTTCGCCTCTCCTTCCCTGAATGAAAGCAATCCCTAAGAGTGAATGGGTAATGAGAGACTGGCTCCTGAGATTTTAGCTTTCTTAATCATGTTCATAATTAATTCAAGAACATTGATAATTTCATTACATTCTTTTTGTCTTATCAATAAATGATGTGCCTGCACTTTTGGTCTTGTGTATACGGGAGAGAGGGAGGAAGAGAGGGAGAGAGAGGGACAAGAGAAGTAATACTGCACTAAAAGCACAGGAGATGGAAAATGATACAAACAGGGAAGTGGTAATTATAATCTTTGACCAAGCCACTGGAAGCACAATATGAAGTCAAGTGGCTACAAATAATTAATAAGGCCTCCTGGTGTGTGTGTGTGTGTGTGTGTGTGTGTGTGCATGTGTGTATGTGAATGTGTGTGTGTGTGGTAAGAGTGAGGCGCAGGGGGAGGGTAAGTGCTGACAAATGTCTTTTCTGAACATTATTTCAGCAGCCCTCTTAGTGGCTGTTTTTACAAAAGAAAATAGCATGACATAACTAATAAACAACACATTCTCACCAACATGATATACGAACTGCTGCTGTTTGGTAGTCAGTAATA
Source organism: Cichlasoma orientale (assembly GCA_034780415.1). Lineage (NCBI taxonomy): Eukaryota > Metazoa > Chordata > Actinopteri > Cichliformes > Cichlidae > Cichlasoma > Cichlasoma orientale. Next base: position 97,291 of record JAVDPK010002854.1, read on the forward strand.
CACTCACCTTTAATCCTCACCTTTAAACAGGGGTAGAGGGTGGAGGGTGCTTGTCTTATAATGCCCTTCAGATCCAATAAGGGTTCAGGTTTCAGGAACATTAGTGCAGTGAAGCAGTTTTTAAAAGACCATTCTCCTCCCTCCCTTCTCTCCTCTTCACGCGCCCTCTGTCAGGTCAAGAAAAGAAGACGAGCAGAGCCATTTTCTATCTTCTGGCATATACAGTTTCGAGTTATTTGGCAGCAGGAATAATGAGATAATATGCATTTTTAATAGTTCGCCTTCAGAATATTCAATAACCCTTCACCTCTGTGCGTGCAGTTATAGATTCTGTGCTTTATCAATCGAACTTTCTGTTCAAAACTGAGCTGGAAATAGAACAAGAAGGAGAGGGAAGGGGGAAAAAAAAGGATGTAATGGATATCTCTGTTTCCTAAAAATGCTGTGAGGATGATGGAGTCTGAGGAAGGCTCTGACTCACAGGCTGCTCTTTTGCTCCAAAACAAGTAGATGGATGGCTTTGAGCAGCCTAATCTGACAGTGAGTGACTGCTCTGTCAAAGGGCTAATCTTCTCCCAGAATAGTGGAGTAGGTTGTTTATTCTGATCAGACGTCCTTGATATATAATCATTAACCCATTGCTATTTAAACTGATATGGTGAGATATGCGTTGTAAGGGGTTACCATAAAGACATCATAGAAATATCTCATCGATACAATTTGTGTCTAAAAATAATTGGCTGGTGAATTTTTACATGAAATCAGGGTCATTTGACCCTAACAGTAGTGCAGTCGCACCATTTCAAGGCTGTTTGATTTCTGTCGGTTTCTAATGGATTTCCAGCTTGTGACATACTACAATATAGATTGGTAAAGCTATATGAGGCATTAGAGATTCAAGTACTTTATGTCCTATTTATTCCTTATGTGCCACAGGCCTCCTATCTTGAGATATGACCAGCTCAACACAAGAAACCTTTAATAAAATAAAAAAGTAAAAAGGGGAAAATAGAGATTTACAGCTGGCCATTTTGACAGTAGACTTGATATAAGGTGTTCATAACAAGTTTTGCATTTTATTCCTGGTCCCCTCACACACATTTAAATCATATTTTATGTGATCTATGTATGCAGCACTCATCCTCTCTCTGTCACCCAATCTCTCCAATGTGTCCCTCTTAAACAGATTGCTACAATACTTGTAATGATGGTCTTTCCCAGCTGTGCTGCAGGAGAGGGAAAGGGAGCAGCAGGCCATAGTATTACCATAATACCCGCTCCCTCCCTCCACTGTCCCATGGGCCCATGTGGGGCTGCATGGGGATGCGGGGCAACTCTGCTGTGGAGGAGACTCAACTGGCTGCCGGTCCTGCAGGCTGTGTGAATGTGTGTGTGTGTGTGTCTCTGTGTATGCCTGTGTGACTGTGACAGGGCTGAACCTGCCTGTGGGCGATGTAATAAAAGCGCCACACACTGCTGGTGGTGATGGTGGCACTGCTGCTGTAGCTGCAGAAAAGGGGATAAATATAAACTGGGCCCGCATCAAGGAGACGGCCCTCCAGTCACAGCCTGACTTACATCCTAATAATTAGGCCCCTTTCCAATAAAACAGGGATTTGTAGCCATGCATCTCTTTTACTTGTGTTTGCTCCTGCAGTGGGAGGGATGCGTGATCTGGGTGAAGCAGAGGCTGTGAGAGGATTTGATTTCAACAGTATTATAAACCGATCAGCAACATTTGCCCAATTTAATTCTCGACAAGAAGAATCTGCATCGACTTCTTCTTCTGGAGTTACACATTTTATATATTTATTTTTATTTTTTACAAATATTATATAATTTCTCCATCAAATTATAAAATTACTTATGGGTAGTTTTGAGTTCATGCAGTGGTTTAAAGCATATACCCTCTGCCATTCTCTTGAATTTGCACACACACACTTTGATATGCTCTCCCCTCTCTGATGAAGCCTGATCAATAGATGAGGCATGCAGGTTGCTGTTGTGTTTTATCTTAAGCCTCCTAATGTGCCCTGGCTAATCTTTACTCCTAGAAATCCTGATCTGAAACCTGCCTCTTTCTCTTTGTTCTGTGGTCTCACACAGTCCTAGATATTCATTATGTGTACTGATTTGTACTATTGTATTGTTTCACACATTCCTTCTATGCTACAGTGTTTTGAATAATATACAGCAGTTCAAGCCCACGATCACAATTATGTATTGAAAAGGGCACGTTATTATTTTCTTATAGAATAACAACATATCGGGCAGGTTTTACACCCCTTTTTAAATTTATTATCTTCTTTACCTCCGGCTACTCAGCTGTCACTTGATTTCAGTATAAATCACACTGATGAGAGTTTGAGGATTTCCAAAAGTCAAATCGGTAAGAGAGAGGGAGAGAAAAGTAGAAAACTACACACAGAGGGAGAGAGCGAGAGAGAGAGCGAGAGCGAGAGCGAGAGAGAGCGAGAGAGAGAGAGAGAGAGAGAGAGAGAGTGGGGAGGCAGTCTAGGCAGGGGGTATCAGGCTAATTAAAGCAAGCATTTGTCAGAGATTAAGCCTTAAACAGAAAAGGTCATCTGAGCACCAGAGCACACTGTTTCGCTGCTGTGCTCTTAGGGCAGTCTAAACCTTTCTGAGCTAAATGGTAAAGATGCTATTTGCCAGAGATGGGGGAGGGGATTGAGATCCCAACCAGTGACAAGAATGACACTTGGGTCATTGGTTCTTCACTGTCCATTACACATGCTGGTCAAATATGGCAATCGGTGTCATTTAGGGATGAAAAATAAGTGCTGGGACAAGATCAATAGATGCAGCCGTCTGTGCCAGCTGTGATTAATTGACTGTCACCAATTAATGACCGGCCAGTTGTAAAGCAAAGCAATCGCAGTGGGACAATGGGTATTTCTTTCATTTTGGTCTTATATTGGTTATTTTAGGCCAGCTTACCCTGGAGTAAATTCATTAACCACTTCTTTTACAATTTTGCAGGTTTGCTGCGGCACACTGGAAAGTATCTCTGACAGCATCTGGTATGTTAGGCGCTCTCTGAAGTCATTTTCGATATTGAGATTAATATAGGCTCATATGAAAGCTTGCACCTAGCATCCACAGTTTTTTTCAGTCCAAATCGGATGTGGTTACTAAAAATATTTGAATATATTCTTGCTAGTATATGCCTGCTGTTTCAAAAGTCTGTATACATTAATATATTCTCATTGTAGAGGGATAATAAAAAGTAACGTCGAATAATGGCATGTAAATTAAATCTACACTGAAGTCGCTCTCCAACTTATTTAACTTAAACTATTCATCACGTACATTTACTCCACATGTTCTCTGGTGGTATGAAAAATGAGTGAGAACAAGAGGAAGACTGTGATTCATTTTATAGGCCACTGAAAACAATCAAACAAGTACTGGTGATGTTTTCAAACTGGGATCAGTGTACAAGGTTATTTTGAAGTCAGTCAATTCTAATCATATTAGATCCTGAGAAGATGTCCTGGTTTGAGATACAATGTGCACAGGACATGTTGGTTTAGATATGAGTAATGGCTCCAGAGGGCTAAGCTGTGGGGAAGATGTAATTTGAAATATTTGTAGTGGAAATTATGCTAATATTAGGTCACTCTGTATTGTTATTTAAAAATTAGATCATTTAGGCCTGGCAAAATATTGTAGTGCGTTCTTCTTTAACTGAATGAATTAGATATTTGTGGCATCTACTTAGGGATTTTCAATTTGCACTTTGGACATTGCTGTGGTTTATCATTTTAAAAAACAATAAAGATGGAAATCCAAAGCTAAATATCCTGCTGTTACTGGGAGCTGACCTATAGAAACCAATTTTCTTAGTATTTCGTATTCAGTAAGTCATCCTCTACTTCAAGTTTTGCCAGAAGTTCATTGTGTAAATAAAACAAGAGTTACTAGAGAACAGCTATATTTGTTTACAGTATAACCCAAACAGAAAGCATCGGTTGTGCTGCTGTATATCTGGAAATTTAACATCTATTTATTTATTTTTTTGCTACATTAAACCATTGAAAACCCTTTTAGGACTTTATATTCGAGGTTCATTTTTAAAATAATTTACCAGTATAATCTGTGACATGCAAATTACACCCAAAGTTTCAGCATTCCCCTGGATAAAAGGTAGCTTTATAGATTTTTATAGGCAATACAACCGTCTTGCCCATCAAATGCAGGAGTGTATTTGGTGATGGAAAATGTTGTAGTTTGCATCATATGTGCACATGGTCATATTTGCATTGCAAAATGCAGTGATGTGCAACTGCCACTGCACCATTTTCCCAAATACAAGATAGTAAATTTTTAAAACTAAACTGAAAATAATCAAATGCATGGCACAAGATAGGAAATAAAGTGTTTAAACTATATGGATAAATATTTATAAGTCAAATTAAGTCTGCTTTTTCAACAAATTATTAATGACCGCATTATTTGTTGAATAGAGACAAACACACGTTACTCAGAACACAATAAAACCAAACGCCCCAGCATACACATTGGTGTAAAAAGTTAGTTACTGTTGTTGTAATGATCAGTGGATGCTCAACACATAAAAGCTTGCTTAAATGAGCTCTGTATTTGGAGCACCAATAATCAACGTATTTATATTAGGCCTAAATCCATTAGGACTCCTTTCTGGGGGTCTCCATGGTGAGTCCTCAAAAAATTGTAACAAATCTAAGACATTTAAATGACATTTTTTCACCTTTCATTATTTCATTTTAAATAATGGAAGACATTAGTGATTAATGAAGTACAACCAATAAAAATCATTTAAAGCACATTGTTATGTGAAGTCCAGATCAAGGCGCAAGCGGATCGCTCTCAACATGCAGTAGTCAAGAAACCAGTGGATGAGATTGTGGTGGCCATGGCCATCTTTGATATACAGTCTATGAGATGGACCCTTGTTTAACGGTCATCAAATCATGCCAAACCAGCTCAACCTAATCTAAGTCCAGACTTTAAAAATGGCTTTATAACACTTCCCATACTAATAGATGTCAGTGACTTTGTTTCTCTTCTGTTCTTGAGTTTCTTTAGATCGTGGCATGATGTGTTGCTTTTTGAGATCTTTTAGTCTACTTCACTTTGTCAGGCAGGTTCTATTTAAATGATTTCTTGATTCAACAGGTCTGGTAGTAATCAGGCCTGGGTGCAGCTGGTGAAAATGAACTCAGCTTTACCCAAAATGGTTAATTACAGTTAATTAGTGATTTAACAAGATCAGGCAATTATTTTTTCACACACAGCAAGGTAGGCTTGGATAGCTTTTTCTCTTAATAAATGAAATCATAATTTAGAAACTGAATTTGTATGTATTCAGGTTATCTTTGTCTAATATTAAAATGTGTATGATGATGATCTAAAATGTGTGTGACAAAATATGCAACCAGGAAACAGGAAAGGGGTAAATACTTTTCCACAACACTGTGTACACTGCAGCGTACACACAGAACCAGCAGCAATGGCTCATTTTACTACCATTTTATCACCAATAAAATTATGGCCCTAAAATAAAATGATTATATGGTGCACAGCATCACAAGCAAAGAAACAAGAAGTTTGTAACAAGCTACTTTGTGAATATATTGCACATTCAACAAGCCATTGTTTTCCTTAGCAGCTGTCAGGGAATTGACAAAGATCGTAAACTGGACGTACATTTATCGAGTAAAGAGACCCCACGACTACTAATGATTTTCCATGGCTCTTTTTTCTAAAAATAAATAAATTAAAAACACTGGCAAATGATAAAGCTACTATGCCTCGGCTTAACGGTGACTAGAATACATTAAAACAGCATACTCAGGAAACCTTCAGGGAGGCATGTCAAACCCAGGTGTAAATAATAGCAATTAAAAATTAAGGGCTCACAGACAACTGTTACCTGTTTCGCGTGTTGGCGACATACAGCCTTTTGACCCCTTTTGCTTCCCGTAGCAGCGAGGCTTGGCGCGCTACGCGGAGGTTCGGTGGGAGATTTGTACCACTTTGGGGGAAGTTCGCTGCGTGTCCTGTACGTTCATGAAAACTATGGCTCTGAACTACCAGACATCAACCCTTTCTCTTACGTTGCCAATTTCCTGCCAGATATGCCTCGGAAAGGTAAATGCAGTTCGTCCTCCCCCCTTTTTTTTCCGTCACTGCGCAGCGGTCGATAAACAAACTGCTGCCTGCACAGGTTAAATGGAGGCGACCGTTGTTTGTTGTGTCTCCCAGAGTTAATCTGCTGGTGTTTTTCTCGGTACAGGTTAGACAGCCGGTCATTTGTTCCAATCACCACGTGTTCTGTTCGTCCTGCATGGAAATGTGGTTAAAGAAAGCTAACCAGTGTCCCACCTGCAGAGTCCCCATCACAGCAGAAAACCCCTGCAGGGAGATCATCGGTGAGTAGTTGCGGGCGCACAAAGGAAAGCAGGTTTGTAGCAGAAGACAAGACGTGATCTGTCTGCCTGCAGCATCTCACAGCTGAGTCTTCTCTTCATTATGCTCCAAGTAAAAGCACGGCCTTGAGTTTTGCAGTCAAGTTTCTGGCAGCTGTAACGTTTGTTTTTAGCAATATTTCAGTTAATAAAGCAAGTCTGATCACATTTAGTTCGATTTACTTGTTGCAACTTCAGAATAAGTCAGCATGAAAATGACTCCTTCAGTAACTCACGCATTGTTTGCAGTGTTTAATCTTGAGCTCTCTTCCTTCAGGCTCATCGTCAGTCTGTAAAACTGTTCCTCAATCCACAAATCAAAAAGCTTACAGTTTATGCAAGCAACAATAGCATGAGGTGATATATCTAAAATAGCTGTGGTGAAAAAAATGTGTTTTAAGGTTTGATTTGAACTTGTGAGATCAATGAATATTGGGTTGGATTCTGTGATTTTTATTTTTGATCATACGAACCTTTTTTCCAGTTTTATTTCTCCCTGTTTTTGTTGGTCAGATCAAGTTGGATTTCTTTGCAACATGATCAGACAGTACTCACTGACATGCAGGCCTATAGCCCAGCTTAGCCCCGAAGTCATTCACTAGTGTATTTCTTGCAAAAAAGAATTTTTATTATTGCAGTTATTTAATGGGATTTAAGTGTCTTTGAACATGGTATGGTTGTTGGTGCCAGACTGGCTGGTCTGAGTATTTCAGAAACTGCTTATCTAAAGGGATTTTACCACACAACCATCTCTAGGGTTTACAGAGAATATTCTGAAAAAGAGAAAATATCCATTGAGCACCAGTTCTCTGGGGAAAAATGCCTTGTGGATACCAGAGGTCAGAGAAGAATGACCAGAGTACTAAGAAAGTGATAGTAACTCAAACAACCACTTGCTACAACCCCTTGGTTGTATGAAGAAGAGCATCTCTGCATGCGCATGTCCAACCTTGAAGCAGAAGACCACACCAGGTGCCACTCCTGGAAGCTATGAACAAAAAGCTGAGACTGCAATTCACATGATCTCACCACAATTTGACAAAAGAAGACTGTAAAAGCAGCAGCATTTTGATAGTAGGATCAGAATTTGGTGTAAACAGCATCTATCAAGATTAAATTAACAGAATAAAATAAACAGAATAAAGAGCATAATTTTTGAGATTTCCATAACTTTAACCTCATTTGGTGAATACACCTTAAAACAGTAAGACTAATCTTTGTGCTAAAAAGAGTTAATAATAGTTTGCTGTTTCAAAATGGGAGCATTTGACTAAAATTGACAGTTTCATTGTGCAGTTTGCACACATTTTAAATGTCCTCTTTGTTACTCTACTGCTGTGCTAAGGCAACAGGAAAGGCAAATAAAAGCCAGCTGATTTTAGTTGGAATATTACTTAACACATCAGACCACAAAACACATCGTTTGTGTTTAATTGTTTACTGTACTCGTGTGTTTCTGTTACAGGAGGAACAAATGAGAGTGATGCCAGTGATAGTCCTTCTAGGAGAAAATGTCTCAGAAAAACCAGAGGTGAACTGCTTTTACGAGAGTATGAGGTATTGCTTTTACATGCTGTTATGTTTAGTATGCTTTTCTTCTCTTTTTTTTTTTCACAGCAATAAAAAGCAGTTTGAGGCTGTTGGGGAATTTTAGAATGTGCTGGTATGGGGCATGCTGAATTCTGTAGAATCTGTAAAAAGGATTATTCTAGATTACAACGTAGTGTCCCGCTTTCTACTTGCAAAAAAACATTTTTAATCCCAACTGAACCAATATCTCACTCACTGTATTACATCTTATGAAGAAGACCCTCTAATATTGTTATTTCTAAATGCTGTTTTCAATTTATAAAAACATCTCTAACAGGAGGAAATTGAAGGGCTCATGAGGGAAAATGAGGAGCTGAAAACTAAAAATCAAACTCTGGAGGAGCAACTGAAGACTGCTTTGGATCCTTGCAGTATTAGTACAGTGCAACCGGATGACAAAAGGGTCGCCCCGTTTGTCCTGGAAGAGTGGACAAACAAGCTGCGTGCTGCCACAGATGTCTGTGATAAAGTAAAGAAGGACATGGATAAGCTTAAAGAGGTATGCAGCCGGCATTGCAGGTTTTAGTACTACAGTAAATGGAGCCTTGAAGGAGAGATGTACTGTTTTGCTGGTAGATGCAGCTAAGCTTTCAGTTTCCTGTACTTTGGTTGTGTAAAGAATGCTTTACTGAAACATTTGAAAGTGAATTGCATGTGATTTTTCAGACTTAATACTTTACATAAGGAAATATCTAATGGCATTATTGCAGTATTATTTATTTACCTACTTGCTTGTTTCCGTATTTCAAGAAAAACTAAGTTGATACCTCTGCCAAGGAAACTAGCCTTCCTTGCTTGTTTTATTATACACTATGTAGTACTGGGCCATATAATTACTATATCTATAGGAGCTGCTCGGCTGTGGAAACCCATGCCATGAAGCTCCCAGTAGACAATTTTTGTGCTGATTATATATGTAGGAGATAAGAAATTTGACAAACTGACTTGCTGTGCTGATGGCATCCTTTTGCAGGGACTGAAAGTACTTGAATTCAGAAATTAAAAGATGTGGCCCAATACCTCTTGTCCATATAGTGAAACTTTTTTTTTTCCCTTTTTGAATAATGGAAATGTTTTAATATTCACTACCTTTAGGCAAATAAGGCACTGCGGTCTCAAAATGTTGACCTTGTGCAAGAAAACACGAGACTGAAAGCAGAGGTTGCAAGCAGATCTCCTCAGAAGTAAGTATCCTGACCTCATTTCTAAGAGTCTCCTTAGGTTTATACTTAAGCATAGAGTCAAAATCATTTGAATGTGCTTACATTGGATTGATGAAAAATGTTGAGCATTAAAAAAAAACTTGGAAAAGCAGGTTTTAACAACTCCATTTGTAATCCAGCTCAGATCGACTCAAACTGACGGCACATGTAAGAATTTAGTCAGGAGTAGCTATGGTACGAATGAGACGAGCAAACATTTTGGAAAAGAAGACTAGATCAGAGGAGACGGGCAACATATTGCTCTGTTGAGAAACAAAGGCTAATATGCCGCTTGGACGTGAGGTGCTGCTACAGTGAAGAGGTAGAGCAGTAAGATAGAACTGCTCAGGCACACATGCATCTCAAACTGCAGTAACTCTCCATAACCATAAAGGAGCTCACATCTAGCAAGTCTAGAGTTTGATTTAAGAATTGATCACTTCCATATCAGTGCAAGGTTTTAAAAATAACTTTTGTGGCTTTTTCATAGGTAGTAATTAAGATAAAATGTGATTCTAAGTTGGTTGTACAATTGAGGCACCTTGGTTTTCTCTCATTCTAATACCCAGCTACTACCATCAGCCCATTCAACATTTCATCATTTCAAACATACAGTAACAAAAAAAATGTGTCACTCAGGTTTGAATATTCTGTTGTTAATTAAAGACTGAATGATCTGTCCCCAGGTTTGGTCGATACACAGTCGCAGCACTGGAGGCTAAAATTCAGCAGTATCAGCGTGACGTAGACCACTTGAAAAGGGCTCTTGAGCGCAGTGACCAGTACATCGATGAGCTGGAGAGTCGGGTCAGTGTGTCTGAGAAGAAGTATCTTGAAGTGCAGGAAGCATGTGGGAGTTGCAAGACTGCGAAGGAAACTCTCTCACAGCAGCAGAAAGTCAACATGATGATGAGAAGCTTGAGTGACAATGAGAGGAAGTTGATTTGCAGCAATCCAGAGACCGAATGTGGAACATTTTCTAGAAATAACAGTTTGATGTTCATGCCATCTACAGTTCACGAGGAGTTCAATAAGAATCTGACAGCAAAGCAGAAAAACGAAGACTCGGAAAGCACCTCCTCTGACTTTTTGCCCAGTACCCCATCGTCTGCTTTCCGGTCCCTGACTCTGAGAAGCCCCGGCATTCGTGAAAAGAAAGTTGCATTTAAACCTGGGTCTTATCTGAGGAAGCTTGATTTTGAAGAGGTTCCCAGTCCTGATAAGAGCAGCACCACATTAGAGAACCAGTTCAATGGTTTTGAGAAATTCCCCAAAGACATGGAACCCTCAAAGTCTGTCTTCTGGGCAGGTTGTGACAAATCCAAATCTAATGACCAGCCATGTCCGGGTTCAAGTAAAGGAAGCTCAATTAATGGATCCACTAATCTTGTGGTTGACGACCCTGATAGTTTCCAGATGTCCAGTGAGGCCTCTATGGATGCAGCCTACCTGAACAAAATTTCAGAGTTGGACTCCATGATGCTGGAGGGTGAGAGTTCCTGTAGCCCAGCGCTCTCTGCTGATTCCTCCCTTCCCACAGACATGGGCAACACTTTAGTTCCTGAGGCTCAAATGTGTCCCAGTGCCTCATCAAGCCATAGTGGTAAACTAGTGATACACAACAAGCATAACAACCCCCAAACATGTGACAATATGGAGGGCATCTTCAAAGACAAAGAAGCTCCAGAAGGCTCTGCTGAGGAAGGTTTTGCTGCATTAGTGTCGGGTAGGAAGAATGGTGTCCAAGTGCCTAACTGTGCCGGGCGTGGAGGGGCCTCTCACACTGAAGAGCTATCTTTTGATTTGCTGTTTGATCCTCTGGATGAGAATAAGGCCGGTCCCTCTGGCTTTCCAGCAAGCCAAGATCATGATCATGTAAACCCCTCCTCTTCCTCCTCTGGCTGCACTGCTGGTAAGCCTGTGAACACAATAAGAGACAGACACACGTTGAACAGCAGCCAGCCAATAAAGAGAAAGTCCCACAGTCCCTTTACCATAAGCAGTCCCACCAAACTTTCAAAGCTCATGTGAAAAATGTCAAACCAAACCTGTGTTCATGGTGTGCTTCCAGTGGTGCTATGTTTTGGTCAGGCTTCAGAATAAATGTGTTAATATGATACTAGGGGTAACTTATTGTTTCTTTTTGTCATTTCTCTATTGTGATATTGCATCAATTAAGCTAAAACAAGACAGGAATGTTAGTTCTGGTTCAGTGTGCTTATAGGCCTCATTAGCGATTACAGCCTAAGTCCTACTCTTAGCCCAGGCTGTTGTTCCACTGTAGTTTGGGCTGAGTCATTTTCCAAATATACTTTCAGCCTTGTTTTCCATGTTCTGTTAATGTGGTCTTTATAGTACTTTTTTATGGTATGCAATACTCAAGACAGATGAATATGATTATCATAAAAAATGCTGAATTAAAAAAAATTGTAATGTAAATTAGGAAATAAAACAGAAATGCATTAAATAAAAAAAAAAAGATTAATTTTGTCTTTCTGCCTTTTTTGTTTTGCATGGCCTTTATCACATTACTGTGCTGTAATCACTGGTTTGGGGGATTAATACGTAGTGTGCACTTTTTTTTCCCCCACATTATCAATCACTTTCTATTTTTCCTGGTGATTTGCAACACATTAAACAGTTACAATTATTAATTTGTTGCCACTGAAAGTGGAAACAACACAGCAAAGCCTGTTGCCTGTAACGACGCACATTAGAGACCCCACGCACAGTAAATCCATTGGCGCAGAAAGCGCCTTATTTATTATGCAAATTTAACGATATCGTGTATATTTCACATACCTCTAATCGCTGCATGAAATTTTAATTGGGGGAACCGTTGTGGTTTGAATAAATGAAGTGTTAATTCATTGGGATTAATTAATTTAGGTAAAGACTGTGTACAAGGTTACACTGATGTATTAAATCAATTTGTTTAGTGCTCATCTGGCGATGATGGGCTCTAATGATAAGGGGGCGGTGTCAGTATTTCCAAGAGTTAATATGAGAAACAGGGCAGTGGGCCAAGAACTACTGGAAAATCATGCAACTTGCATAATTTAATTTTTTTAATTGAAATGGTTCCTTAATATTTCTATACTGATGCTTCCAAGCCTAAAATTATTAATTTCATATTTCATATATCAACTCGTTTTTGTTTTTTTGCACATTTTCCCCTAATAACTCCCTTGGAAACAACTTCCTGAAATCAGATGTCCAGCCTAAAATAAACATGCTCAAATCAACAGCAGTAAGTCAGTGTTATTCGGCCTCCAGGTAAAGGATCAGGCCTAAAGGCACTGGGACCGCCGAAGTTCTGTGGCTGGATGGAGAGGAGTGAGCCCTTAAAAAAACAAAAACAAAAAAACACAGGCATCCAGTCTCCAGATGTTATTGCCTGACCTGTGAGGAGTTTTTATCTGTCAGCCTGTTCACTGTTCTGGCAGTTTATGTCTCGCGAGAGCAGCCGAGCACGGGCTTGACGAGATCTGAGGCGCTCAGGTGTAAGAGCCTCTCTCATCCCCAGCAGTGGGAAACAGTAGACAGATAAGTGCGTCTGAGAGACTGCAGGCATCTCTGTGATCTCCGGGCTCAAGGCTGCACTCGGCGCACTATACAGCGAACTACACTGCGTCATTACTGGATAGGCAAAGGATCACTGTGTGTCTGTGATTGTTTTCTAGCGCTTGTAGCCGTTATCCCCTTCTTTCCGTGCACTTTAATTGGAGAAGCTCGCCAAGATGATGTCCATGAACAGCAAACAGCCGCACTTCGCCATGCATCCCTCTTTACCCGAACACAAGTATACAACCCTGCATTCCAGCTCGGAAGCTATAAGGAGAGCCTGTCTACAAACTCCACAGGTAAATCATCTCCGAAAACTTTCGCTTTGTCCTTTTTCTTGCCTAAGCTGCTTGTAGCACTGAGCGCTGTCTGTGCCTAATAACAAGGGGTGCTCCGAGGCACATTCAACAAAGACGCGCACTTAATGTTTTTTTCATGTATTCCACAGCAATCACTGGAAGACTCTGTGATCTTTTTGAAAGCATGCTCACGCAAAGCCGGGCTTTACTGTTTTTGTATTAATTTTTATGACTTGCCGCTTCTGAAGGAATACTCCGACTCTGTTATGTGTCGCCAAAAGTCCCGACTGACAGATACATTTACGCTTTTTTCTTTTCTTTTTTCTTTTTTTAAATTTTTCTGTCGCCTTCCTTTCTTCTTCATGTCCTTTCCTATTTCTTACACATTTTGAAACCCTCCATTCTCCCCCTCTCTTCCTTTTTTATTACCCCCACCCTTGCAGTTACAGAGTAACATATTTGCGAGCCTGGATGAGACGCTGCTGGCCCGGGCTGAGGCTTTGGCGGCCGTGGATATCGCCGTGTCCCAGGGCAAGACGCACCCGTTTAAGCCCGACGCCACCTACCACACGATGAGCACGGTGCCATGCTCGTCGACATCTACTGTTCCACTGGCCCACCACCATCATCACCATCACCACCACCACCACCAGAACCTGGAGCCACCGGACATCATGGACCACATCAGCTCCCAGTCCCTCACCCTAATGTCCAGTGCGCACGACGTGGCGGGCGGAGGAGGTGGCGGTGGCGGCGGAGGTGGCGGTGGCGGGCTCATCTCCACCTCCTCTGCGCACCCGCACTCTCATATGCACGGCTTGGGTCACCTCTCCCACCAGGCTATGAGCATGAACTCGCCTCTCACTCACCACGGGCTCTTACCGGGCCATCACGGGGGAGGTCAAGGCGGCCCAGGGCTCACAAACAACGGACTTCCCTCAATTAATGACTCGGACACAGACCCAAGGGAGCTGGAGGCTTTCGCGGAGCGCTTCAAACAGCGGAGGATCAAGCTGGGGGTGACCCAGGCGGACGTGGGCAGCGCTCTGGCTAATCTCAAAATCCCCGGCGTTGGATCACTGAGCCAAAGTACAATTTGTCGATTCGAGTCCTTAACTCTGTCCCACAACAACATGATTGCGCTCAAACCTATCCTCCAGGCCTGGCTAGAAGAGGCCGAGGGGGCCCAAAGGGAGAAAATGAGCAAACCTGACATTTTCAACGGAGGAGAAAAGAAACGCAAGAGGACCTCGATAGCGGCCCCAGAAAAGAGGTCTTTGGAGGCTTACTTCGCCGTACAGCCGCGACCGTCGTCCGAGAAAATAGCAGCTATAGCTGAAAAGTTGGACCTGAAAAAAAATGTGGTACGAGTGTGGTTTTGTAACCAAAGACAGAAGCAGAAGCGGTTGAAATTTTCCGCTGCTCACTGATGGGCAAAGAAAAGAAATAACAAAAACAACAACAACAACAAACAAACAAAAAAAAAGTTGTGTGACTGAATTTGGGGACCAAGGGACATCAAGACACCATTTTCAGTCTTTTGTCTCCAGCGATTTTACACGTTGGTGCACAATGGACTTTAGATACCCATTTTATGAGGCTTCATATATCTCGTTTATTTTCACGTTATCGGTGAATGTGAAGTATGCAAATAACAGATTACACAAAACTTCGCTCAGATGTTACCAGGGAAAAGTTTAGCGACGTCGACATTGCCTTTTAAAAATTTGTGGAAAGAGGTAATTTGCTCGATACTATAGCGAGTTATTTTCTCCTAATAGGCCTATTATTTGAAATATAGCCATTTACGAATTACCTCATTGATTGTTAAACTGTGGTTTGGGTTTGATTATTATTTTTTTTTTGTCGTTGTTGGTATAGAATAAGTCATGACTCTGTTCATTTATTCATCTGTTTATTTATTCTTATTTGGAGGCTGCTACGAACTGAAATTTAGTTGCAAACTTTTATGGCTAACGGATTTTTTTTAAGGCCTGCATGAAATCCTAATTCACAGGAAGTAATTTAGCCTCTATGGGCTGTCACATCTACAGATATATTTATTTTGAATTTGCACAAAGGACCCTTTAGGTTTATAGATCGGCTATGTCGAAATGCGTTTGTATATACAGACATCACTTTATCACTTACCAGAGGTGAACTCCTGTGTTCTGGAAATAAAATTATAGGGGTCTATCTACACCATTGGCATAACTAGGAAAGGTTTCAGACAGATCAGAACATGAGAGCCCTGTCTGCATCATCAACGAGAGATCACAATAATAAAAAAGAAAAAACAAGATTTTTTTTTCTTTCCTGTGTTTCAGTTTGCAGTGCAAACGCTCTATGCATTGGAAGAAGAATCACTGCATAGCCTACAGTAGAGCTGTCTACTGATAGACCTTATTTTGTGGATGGTGTAAGTCACTGTTTATTGCCTGTTTTCACATTGAGATCACCACGTTGTTTGTCGTGTTAATTGTTACGGAAACGTTGTGTAAGTAATATTTTACTTTGTGCACAAGTATGTTTACAAAAACTGCGGCGACATGTGCATCATGGAGAAAATGTCCCACTGTCTCCTTCCCTCTTTCACAACTTCTCCACTCTCCTCTGTTGTCCTCTTACTTTCATTGGTACTATTCATCCTGTAAGCCAAATCCAACAGGGAGGTGTGTTCCAGCAATCTTCTAATAAATCAAAGAAAGAAAACTATGCTTTTCCTGGTTGTGATTCGGCCTACACGGTCCACGATTATCAAGGTTATTACAGGTGTAATAATTTATTGCATTTTTATGTACACATAATAAAGCGTTCGGTATGATTTTAAACGACTTAGCTTTATTCTAACAATCGAGATAAAACTAAATAATGCTAGATAAATATAATTAGTGGAGATAATGGTGGGATGTAAGCTTACAAAATTTTGGAGCAAAAAATTGAGGCTTAAACTTTTGAAAGTTATATGCTTACATTTTTACATGTTTGTGCCGAAAAAATAAATTATTATTATTATTATTATTATTATTATTATTATTATTATTATTATTATTATTATTATTATTATTATTATT
>JAVDPK010002854.1:113589-124169 GCA_034780415.1 Cichlasoma orientale
TGTTTCTTTTCATTCACCTCTTTTTACTCTGTTTATACCCCACTCTGCATTTAATCACTAGTTATTATTAATCTCTGGCTCTCTTTCACAGTGTGTCTTTTGTCCTGTCTCCCTCCCCTCAACCCCCAGCTGTTCATGGCAGATGGCTGCCCCTCCCTGAGCCTGGATCTGCTGGAAGTTTCTTCCTTTTAAAAGGGAGTTTTTCCTTCCCACTGTCGCCAAGTGCTTGCTTATAGGGGGTTGTTTTGATTGTTGAGTTTTCTGTATAATTATTGTGGTCCTTACCTTACAATATGAAGTGCCTTGAGGCAACAGTTGTTGTGATTTGGTACTATATAAATACAATTAAATTGTATTGAGTGTGAGGTAGTCTGCACTGATGAGTGCAACTAGTCTGTGACACATCGTTTCGCAATAGTAGACAACTCAGCTGGTTGTATGCTGGTTATATTCTTATATAAAAACAAGGTTACTGAGTGCCTATGTTATTGCTCAGTTAAATCAGTATCCTTCAGCAACCATGTAACTATTTGTGGAGGAATTTCTGAATTTCTGTTTATGTTCTGACTGGACTGAATGCAAGTAATGAATGTGAATTTTGGTGTATGCAGACAGCAACAGATTTGCAACAGACAGCAACGGATTTGCAACAGACAGCAATGGATTTCGTTTTTTCCCTGATTTGTTAATTGCAGTTGATTACTGTATTATCATGAACAGATTGCATGTAATTACCAACTTGAGCCCAATCAATGGCACACTGATAGCAAACTGGCTCTGTATTATTACCGGGCATGCAGGCAGGCAGGCGGGTGGCAACCTTTCAACTTTGTGAACGCAATAACTCGAGAACAATACCACCTAAGATGTTTAAATTCATACCATAGACGCAGCTAGTAAAATACTTGAATGAGTTCAAATTTTGGTGACTTCGACCTCAAGGTTAAGGTCGGAGGTCATGCTTTCTCAAAATCTTGTGAACGTGATAATTCAAGAATGATGTGAGGTAGAATTTTCACCTTCACACCATGCATACATCTACAAAAAAAATCTCAGACGGGTTGGAATCTCGGTGACCTTGACCTCAAGGTAAAGGCCAAAGGTCAAGTTTTCTGAAAATCATGTGAACATGATAACTGGAGAAAGATGCAAGCTATGATTTTTAAATTGAGGCTCATATACACCCCATTAAGATCTACTGAGACCTGGTAATTATGTGTTCTAGATCGTGTGCTTCTGTGGGATTTGTGCCACCTAAAGATTCTGTTGCCAGTAGACTGAGGGGTAGCACTCGCTGCTGACAGTATTTTTATTACTGTCTCGATGCACCAAAGTTGCTTTGAAGACAGAAACAGATTGCGAGCGGTTGCAGAATTGTCTTGCTTAGAAGAATGTGGTTTCTATGCAGTTAGTTTCTTATTCCATCCACCCATCCACCCATCCATCCATCCATCCATCCATCCATCCATCCATCCATCCATCCATCCACCCATCCACCCATCCATCCATTTCCTACTACTTATCCAGTTCAGGGTGGCAGGGGGTAGGAGCCTGTCCCAGTTGTCACCGGGTGAAAGTCGATGTACACCCTTGACAGGTTGCCAGTCTATTGCAGTGCTTTTTGTTTTATTAAAACTGGAAATCATATTCTTAGACTTTCATTTTGTGATACATGTACATCATACAAATGTTACCATGTTTTCACCTCACTAGTGTATATTCAGCACCCCTAAGCATCCCTAAGTCTTCAACATTTTCTTTTTTAGATAGTACACATAAAACTGAGAGACATGGTCAGGCGCTTGACAAAAAAAAAAAAAAGAAGAAAAAAAAAGATTTAAAACACAGGCAGAGCACGTCTGGATCCAATCCACAGTTATTAATTCTCAACAGTCTCCATGCAACAAACACATTCAACAAAACTGAACTCTGTGTGTTTGCCCCTTTGCCTCTAACTGTCAAAACAACACACTTTACCTTCACCAGCATATTTTTGCTCAGTGGCAGCCTGAGAGGAATGAAGTGCAGCTCTGAGTTGAAGAAAAAAAAAAACTAAAAAGAAAAAAAAAAAATCTCCATCACACAACAAATCTTATATCATTTTTTAAGAATTTGAGCACAATATGTTCAGCATGATGATTTCTGAGCAACTGAGGGATTGTTACCTCTGCTGTCTTTCCTCCAAGTTTTAATCCTCACCCTCATTGCTAGGTCCCAGCTCAAGTATCCCTGCACCAGTCCCCTGGTGGTGTGTTGTGTGACAGCTGCTGCCCTCTTTGGCAGTGGTGAAATGAATAGATTATGAGCAGTAATTAGGTATACAGCAAAATCAATGCGCTCTGGGGCAAAACCTGGGGGTGGGGTAGGAGTAGGGGTAGGGCAGAAGGGTGCGTGAGGGAGAGAGAGGGAGAGGGGAAGGAGTAGCAGGGGGTGTCAGGAAGAAGCCATAGAGGGGTATAGAAAGGAGGGGTGGGGCTTGCAAACTAAGAGGGGCCCATCATACCACTGGCTTGTCAAAAGATATATGTTACCAATTTTGGTCATATTGGTAATATTGTGGTCACCAGGCTGATTGGCCAGGGTTTTTGCATAGGATAAAATAGATAAAAGGAATTCAAATGTAAGGAACAGGAGCAGCCATATGATCATACAGTTAATTATTAGGAATAGGAAACAAGGATGAATGATAAAATGAATACACAAACATACATGGGATGTTGCTACACCATGCAAAGAGAAAGACATGACAGATTTCAAATGTTAAAACAAGAGCAAGGCTAAAGATGTCATGGATCAGTACATGGATCCTGACATATATCTGGATCTGTATGAGTTTGTGATATTCACTTGAGAACATCATAACAGTATCCTCCAATGTTTCCTATTTCAATTTAATATGTATTTGTGAAGATATGTTCAAATTATCCAGTTTTGACATATCTTGTGATGGTGTAGAAGCATCCCCAAAATTCCTGGATCAAGATGTGGCTCCAGATTGACTCAAATGTTAATCACTTAGTTAATTAGGTAATCTCTTGCCCTACGACTGATGGGACAAGCTCTACCTAACCATGACCCGGAGTTGGATAACAAGAAGAAAATGAATCGATGGATGAAACATCAATCCTGCTAACAATTAGACAAACAGGATAACTGCCCTCCAAAATTATAGTATATCAGTTTTAATGCAAACAATCTACTTTTTAATTTATAATCTCTAGCATGTCAAATGAATATTCTTTATGACTCTTGGTTATATAACATATGGCCCAATGAAGACAGCGCTGTGCCAGTGTTACACAAAAACACAACTATGATCTTCACTGATCATTTCCTACTGAAGTGTCCTCACTCCACAACAACTTTTAAGCAGTGCAGCTACCAGCCCAATTAAGGCTTTAACACGGCCTGTAAGTCTGTTCAGACTCTACCAAAAATCCAGTACAGCTAACTTCATAACTAAAACTATGATAGTGTTGCCCATAAAATCGGAAATTTTTCATTTTTTCATTTGTTTCTGGATGTCAAGGGTCGAGTGCTATAAAATATCAAAAATGACTTTGTTTAGTAGGCTACAGTATCATCACTGCGATAAACATGATCAAAACTACAAAAATGCTAATTATAATAACCTGGAAATGCTTCAGTGATTTCTTGATATAGACTTTAAAAATCCGAGGGCCGGGATATAACAGTTCTTCTTGTGCATGTTTACTTAGAGCTTGTCACCATTAGTGAAATAAAAACTTTAAAGCAGGGTGTTTTTAAAGGAACAACAAATGAAAAGGAACATGTTGAGCAAAGGAAAAGGCTGGAATAAGAAAGAGGTGGTGGAGTAGGATGGTGTTATACCCACCCCAAACCCTGGATATGTCCTCCAGTAATGGATCTTACCCCTTTTTTTAGTGGCAGATTGCTGAATGACCTGCCTGTGATCTCCTCCATAATTAACATGTGCTTGTTAGTCAAGGTTGGTTGGAAGCTCTACGACCCATACACAGGCACACACACACACACACACACACACACACACACACCATACCAGAATAAAGTTGTGCTTCTCAGAGGCGAATGAGGCAGGCACTGTGAGTTATAAACACCAAGAAAAAGAATAACAGCCACAAAGGCTCGGTTTACAAGGTAATCATGGCGTGTCAATCACTTTTAAGCACATTATCTTACGTGTTAATTTCTGCAATCTCTTTCATTTTCTTTGAGTTCAAATAACACTTATCAGCATCACTGCCAAGGGTAAGTCTGATCAAATTTGCTCTGAAAATGACTCCAGACCACTTTAATAGGGTCATGAATATGAAGTGCTGAAAGCGCATGTGTGGTATTTGTCCAATCTCTCCCAACCTCATTTGGACATAATGAAGACATGCCCCTACTTCTGATTATCCCCTCAATTTCCCAGGGCTCTTGACCTCTCAGTGAGAAGATAAATAGAATCTCTTTAACCTATCAGGATAACTGATGAGAATCACTGTGTATATAAGCTGAGTTATGCCAATTTATTCACTACTAGAAAATCCAAGAGTGTTTTATCATGATTACCACATTATCAAGTGTCTCTGTAGTTAGGGGCTTTTTTAAAAATGCGAGTTGAATGATTATTCGCTTGGCTCATTATAGAATCCAATACTTAGCAATTTTATGATTTTCTATATTATGTACAGTACCAGTCAAAAGTTTGGACACACTTACCCTTTCATATGAATGGGTCAGTGTGTCCAAACTTTTGACTGGTACTCTGTATAGTTTAACTGATTCATGGTAAAATTCATTAATTTAAAAATGCTGGCTACTTTGACTCAGGAAAAGCTGCCTTTGTTGATTGCTTGTATTGTCTTTGGATGGGTGTTCTGGAACTCTTTAATTTCCCTGACGGGACTCTCCCAAAGGGATTAATAAAGTTTAATCTTTAAGTAGCCCACCAGTGGTTTGTAGGACACATTTAAAAACCTTGAGTTTAACATTTTGTTTGGCGCCATAATAGTTTGGGGGTTGAGTGCTAGGTTATCAGTAAAATGCTAGCAACCTTAGATAGCAAGGTGCATAGACTACAGAGGTGCATTACAGCGAGTGAGACAGCTGCTAATTAGTCCGAAGGAAGTGGCAGCCTCCTGGGGAAAATGAAGGCCAAATGAAAAATGAACCCAATATGTCAAAAACTGCACTTCCTTTAGTGGCCAATAGTGGTAAGTTCCAAAAGTGAGTCAGTCCCCATAGACTTTCAGGATTAAATGCCTAATGTTGCAGCTTTAAAAAGCATGTTTGCAGGAGGGTGGAGGTTTATAACTGATCCATCTGGGGCATGGACTCCTGCTTTGACTGACAGGAGTCCCGACACAGGCAGGTGGAACATCTTCCAGGTCTCACTTCCACTAACTGGAGTCACTAAACTACATGTGTAGTGTTAACCAAAATGATGGCTTTCAGTGTCATCCAAACCAACCCAGAAGTTTGTGCTTCAGTTTTGGTGAGTGGAAATTTACTGTTTTAATGGCCTTTTGCTAGCACTGGTTAGCAGATTATCTGCATTGCACTTCTTCTTCCTTTGGCTGTGCCCTTTAGGGGTCACCACAGTGGATGTTCTGTTCCATATCATCCTCTGTCACACCAACCCTCTGTACATCCTCCTTCACTACATACATGAACCTCCGTCTGCCTGGCAGCTCCATATCCACTATCTCTCATCTGCCCAAGTCCAAACTGCTGCTAAAGGTGGTTCTACAAGCTACTGGATAGTTTTTTACAGGACAGCAGAATCTTATGAAAACTTTCTTTTTCACATTACTGCATATATGCATATACATGCTGCACTGTTTTGTTTTTTGCTCTTCAAAGGTGTGCTGTCATGAAAATCCATTTGCTCGTGACTTGTTCAGCATGTGTCATGTCAGGTTTAGAGTGCTGTAATTGCACAGAGATGTAAAGTTATCCATCTTTTTCCACACGAATATACTAAAATAATGATATAAAGTTAACTACTGTATGATGAGGTCATAGTGATTGCTCATGTTGCAGTAGCATAAATAAATTTTACTTATGCACAATCGGTATTGGTATCTGCCCTGAAACAACTGAAACAATTGGTCGACCTCTACTTTCAAACCTTAGCTTACTTTAAATAATGCACCTTCCTCCTGAAAAAGCATAGATAAAAGAGTAAATGTTGCCATGGGTCAGAAAGAGGAAAACAAGAGGGAACAAACAGAGAAAAGGAAGGAAAAGTGTTAACATCCATGTGTGGTTCTGCAGCCACAAGCACAATTGTACTGTATGCATGTTTATATGCGTGTGTATGGGGGTGGTGGGGTGGGGGATGCGCCTGCTGTCTGGTTATGTAGAGGTGTCTAGTCAGTGTGTGAGTGTGTGCGTGTGTGTGTGTGTGTGTGTGTGTGCATTTGCTCTCAGAGCATCTCAGTGACATCAAAGCACTGTGCAAACTGAGCCCCTGGCAGCTCTTTAGAATCCCATCTCCCCTTTCTGTTTAAAGCAGGCTAGAGAGAAAAGACCCAAACTAATAAAAGAGGTGTTATTCAAAAGAGGAATAGACTGCTCAAATGTGTGTCATGTTTGTGTGTGCGCATGGCTCAGAGAGGCAGAGAGAGGAGGAAGAAATATATGGAAAAGAGAGGGAAATGGGTGAAAGAAGACAGAAGGATAATAGAGATAGATAGCAAAAGTGAGGGTGATAGAGAGGAAAAAAATAGAGGGCACAGGGAGCAAATAGAGGAAAAAACAAAAAAGAAAGGAAGTCAGTGTTTCCCCAAAGCCTAGCTCTTTTTGCACCGCTCTTCATAACTCATTTCTCCTTGTGATGCTGACACAAAAGGTGAAGTGACTGTTTGTATAATCAAACAAAGCCCATGCCCGGAATTGTACATTTTATCGGCTTTGTTCGTGCCAAAGGTTGCGCTGTGAGCTGGAAGCGATGATTTCATGCTTATAGAGAGAATAAAGAGAAGTAAGAAAATGTTTAAATGTGACTTTATTTTCACATAATTTATTGTAATTTTTTCGGATTATTATCCAAAATATCTTGGGATAATCAAGTGCATTCCTCCACTGAGTACAGTATCGCCAGTTCCAGTTCGTTGTCGTGTCTTCATCATTTAACCTTTCTTTTAATGGCTGCCAATCATTTGCATAAACTCGCATGAGTTTCCTAAAAAAACAAAAAGAGCTGAGCGTGTTCTCTTTTCTCCTTTTAGCAGCCCTCTGACTTGAGAGGCGGTGAGCGAGAAATCGAAAGCTCGAGACAGAGGATGGAGTGCAGAGGGAGGAAAGCCCAGTTCAATTGATGTTGTAAAATAAAATACTTTGTAAAAGGGAAATAAATGCTGCAGTGAGTGGAAGATTCATGCGCTCAAATAAACTGGGGCTTTTGAATTTTTAATTAGCGCAGTCCTAATTATGGCCATCAGACGGCACTTCTAA
The DNA here is from genome assembly GCA_034780415.1 of Cichlasoma orientale. NCBI lineage: Eukaryota > Metazoa > Chordata > Actinopteri > Cichliformes > Cichlidae > Cichlasoma > Cichlasoma orientale. Next base: position 121,036 of record JAVDPK010002854.1, read on the forward strand.
ACACACTCACTGCACTTTCTCCCCATTGCTCTTTTCCCCCAGCCTCTCCAGTTTGGCTCTGGACGAGGCCTCAGTCCGGGTGTATTTTTCCATGCCATTAATATTTGATGAAAATGGGCCAGGCTGCATCAGCTGCTCATCGCCACTAAGAACATGGCCTCCATTATGAGCCCTGTGCTTCCTCTCAGCCGTGTACATTAGCAAGATGACAGAACGCAACAGCACGCACAGACGGATGTGAGGTGCGGATGCGTGTACGCACACGTGTTAAAATATCGGTTGTGTGTGTGAGTGTGTGCGTGCGAGTGTGAGCTCGTCAGCCATCCCTGTCGATTGATGCTATTAGATGTTGAGAAACAGTTGGGTGTGAGCTATAATTGAGCTGACACTAATAATGAAAGCAGATACTGTCTGGAAGCCCTTGGCAATATGCTAAAGATATTGATGCCCGTAATAATTCAGGGGCTCGACAGAGTGAAGGAGAAATCTTTTTTTTTTTTCTCTTTCAGATCTTGCGCAGGAAGCAGGGAAATAAGATTTAAAATGGCCCTAAAATGCACTGAAGATCCATCTTTTCCAAGTTTTTTTTTCTGCTCTCGTATTTAGTCGCTATGAATCACTGACAAATGCACAACGAAGTTGAGACAGTATAGATTACAACGTGATGGAGTTTGTGAGAATTTTTTTTTTTTATTGAAGCTGTATTATATTATAGTTAGCTGGATATGGTCATTTTTGGATTTTTAAGGCCTGACAGTTGGCCTTGTCACAAACACACACACACATGCATCCACGCATGCACACGTGTGCACACATGCATGCAGACTTTGTTTCCATGTATCACTCACTGGGGAATGTAGGAAGCCAATGTTAGGGATTGTAAGTTTGTGTTGAGCTTTAGTCAAGGACCTCCATAATGACCAACTCAACCTTGTGACTCCTGTCTGAGAGCCAGGTCCCTGGGGGTGACATGAATGTGCGTGTGCTTTTGTGGTGTGTATGTGCACGTGTGTGTGTGTGTGTCTATGTGGGGGGCTATAATCTAAAAAATAATCACTCTAAATTTTTTTAAAGGGCCAGTGGATGAAAGGAGCAAAGTTGGAAATGATAGACTTATAGGTTTGACATGTTTTTGACATGACATATTGATGCATTAGCATTAGCGTTATATCTATAAAAATAATGGATAAGAAGCAAGCGGCTAACTGATGGTCCCATAAATGATCATTACAATATATAAACCTGACTAAAGCTAATTACATTTTTTTCCCTTGTCAGTAGCTCACAGAATCCACAGCTTGCCTTTTCTTCTCACAACTTTTCTGGACTTTTCATTTAAATTATTCATAGGGCCAGAATAAGCCACAGTCATGCACTTTGGTCAAACCATGAATGCTACTAAAACATGAAGTGAATGATTGGCAAGTTCCATTTGATGGGACTAAAATGGGCAACTTTGAGTTGAAACTCAGTGGTGATGCCAAATGGAAAGAGACTGGGGTAAGTAGAGTAGAAAACACCTGTCATCTCCAGCTCTCAGTATCCTTGATTAACATCAAATTTTAATTTTTCCTCTTCGAGCTGTGGCTGAAAGGCTGTTACGCTCCTGCTGCACAAGCTCTCATCTCCCCCAGTTTGTAGGTTATAAGGCTAATGCAAACAAGGAAAAGAAATATGACGTGATGAGCATGTGTGTAAAACACACAGAGATAGGGTACCAAATAAATAAATACATAAAAAATCCCCACATTCAAACTTTACCTCGTACTTCTGTTTTCTTGATGACTACACGTGCTATTCAAATGAACTGTACATTTGTGAACAGCATATCCATCTGTTACATACTAATAGAGCCAACATTATTAAAATAAATTCCCACTCTTCCCAGAATTATCGTCTATTGAGCTAAACTGTATCTCACCATGTAAAAATAAAAACCCTGTCTGGGGAAATATACAACACAATTACTTCAAAGGCTTCCCCAAAAGCACAACACAAAGCTGCATAAAAGCAGGACCCCAAACAACTCTAAACGGTTTCAGTCCCAACATGGTGGCTGTAATATTTCTTAATTGGATGATGGAAATCACACGGGCCTTTTGTTTAGCTCCGTGCACCGGGAACGCACCACACGCCCTCCTCTATGACTCTCCCTTGCTCTTTCTTTCTCATTTGCATATTCAGTGAGATATCAATTATTTATCCCTTGCCACAATGACTTGCTGCATTAGTATGTGCCTCCATACTGTATAACATGGAGGTATATGCATTATACTGAATAATGCGATGAGTGGAATAAATCAATATGTAAAAATGCCAAATAACAGCAGGATACTATGAAAATATGGAATTATATAAAATTACAAAACAAAGAGAAACTGTATTGCATTTACAGTTTACTTGACAATTAGGCTAAAAAACATAAATATATATATATAAATATATAATTGCAATTTTATGGTATAAAAATATTATTTTTTTTATGTTTAAGCAAGAATATATTTGCTTTAATTATTGATTAAAACTGACTTCTTACTTACATTATAGAAATTAATTTTGTATAAATTTAACAGTGGCAGCAAATTATAAAACATTTTAACAGCTTTTGTTTTACCATTCGCTTTTCATTTTTGCACACACACATCTACACAAACACACACACACATACATTCCTTTACAACTGAATTGCTCTCCCTTAGCATGTATTATATGCGTGTTTATATTAGGAGAGAATAGGACACAATATTTGAAAAGCCCTTAAACAATAACTCCATTACCCCATGAGACACATTCCCATTTACATGCTGTTGCCCCGGTGAGATGTTTTCCCATCTTATTGTTGTTATTATTGTAGGAAAACAATGTGATCACTAATCAGAATATTATTTCATCAGTGAGAAGCAACTCACTATTACAGCTGCATCTCAACCAACAATGACCTGAGGAAAAAAAAATCATGGCCTCACCAGCCAATACTCTTTCTCCTTCAAGCCAGTTCCAAAACAGGCACACACACATACCCACGCAACACACACACACACACACACATACCCACGCAACACACAGACACACACACACACACACACACACACACACACACACACACACACACACACACACACACACACACACAC
>JAVDPK010002854.1:124269-135367 GCA_034780415.1 Cichlasoma orientale
ACACACACACACACACACACACACACACACACACACACACACACACACACACACACACACACACACACACAAACAGAGCAACACACCATCGCCCGTTGCACAGAATAGATGACCACACTTACTTTAAATGTCCCGTGAAGGAAAGTTTTCAGATTTTTTTCTTCTCTCCTCCACCTCCCTCAGACCAACTCCGCTCTTAGTGCTTCGACAAAGATGCGAGAGGAGCTCAGAGAAAGTGTACCCGCCATCTGCACCCATCGGCTAGCCTCTCTTATCAGATATCTATAGCTAAAAACGCAGGTGGCTCCCTATCATTTTATACATTTTCCCCTGTATGGTCTTCTACCTTGCACGGATGCAGACTGTGCTCTCTGCATCTGGTTGCACAAGCACAATCAATATGGAAGGGGAGAGCTATTTTATGATTGGAGAAGTTGTTGTGTTTTTGGTGGTGAAATTCATTATTTAGTATCTGAACCTTCAGCAATTCAGTATCATTTATTCATAAAGTCCCTTTTTGCCAGGAGGAAATGGATACAGCTGCAGCAACTGAGAGAGAGAGAGAGAGAGAGAGAGAGAGGGAGAGAGAGAGGGGGTGAGAGAGAGAGAGAGAGAGAGGGAAGGAGAGAAGTAAAAGAAGAGAACGATGGGGAGAGATGAAGAGAAAGAACATGTGGGGGGTGTGAGCAGGGGAGGTGGATGGATTGATGATATTGATCAGGCACCTCTCGAAATAAAGGCATGGGGGCTTTATTTTTTCAAGCTCTGATGATTGACAGATAAAGAAAGGAGAAGTCTGGGAGGAGGAGTGGGCCTTGAACATCACATGCCGGCACTGAGCGATTAAAGGAGCTCTTCTGACAAGCACAGCGAGGCAGGCTCAAGCACACTACAGAGGCAGAGGGATGGATTGTGAGGAATCACTCGAAATGATGTTTGTTTACTTTGCAAAAACACGGGAGAAAGAAGGCAGAGGGGGAGAGTTGTTAAGTGGTGAGGTTGTGTGGATGTGCGTGTGTGTGTGTGAAACAGCTTGCTTTGTAAATTTGTTCCTCTGAAGCTGCAGCTATGGACTGTACAAATGCTGACTAATGTCGAGGCTGCTGCACCGTTCTTTGAAAAAGAAGAAGAAGAAAAAAAAATACAACAGCTGCAATAAAGGCGCCATTTTAAAAAATAGCACTGCACTCTGTGAAAGTCTGAATCTACAGTGTGTAGTATATAACAGCACCGAGGAGAGATGTATGAAATCATTTAGCACATAGTGTTTTCCATGGCTTTCTCTGACAGGGAAATCTTTCTGCACCCAGAGCAAAAGGGAAAAAGGTTTTTTTTCATTGTCTGTTTTGTATTCTGTTCAAAATAAAAAGCAATTTGAGAATCATTCCAGGTCTTGAATTATTTAGATTCAACTTAGTGCAACACTAGCACAAGAAATTGCCGAGATCCATCTCAGTCAGGCAGTAAAGAATGAGATGCACCTGTAGCTGCCGTGGCCTTTGGCTTCAGAGCTGCCATTGGCTGCCCTGACTTCCTTGTTTGCACGTCTGAGTGTGTGCTTGTGAGACAGCACTGCTCCTTGTTTGCTTTGTTATAACTTTGCATTGAATATTTAAATCATGTTTGTGTCACTTCAAATGTTAAATATAATGTTAAACTTAAATTTTACCCCTAAAGCCCATTTTAACGGTTCTAAACTGAAACCTCAAACCTTCAGTCTGCTGGTTACTGATATCAAATAAATCTCACAGAGCATAGCAGAATTCCTGAATTAATAGCATTAAAAATACTGCGATTAAAATAAAAAGAACACAGAATTTCCATCATTCTTGTTTTAATTTGTTGCTCCAGCTGAGCTGTGTAGCTAATGCTGCATGTGGGCTACAACTAGCTAAGATGCGGCTTAAATGGCTGTCAATCCTATTTTACAATTTTAATGATTAAAACAAAAGTTATTTATGAATGAATTCACTCACTGTCATAAATCCTTTTAGCCAAGGTGCCTGACTATGTCCTGTTCTCCACTGTGACTCCATTGTGAGTTATGAAGCACAAAGTGGTTAAAGCTGCAGGTTGTGCAAACCTTTATCAGAATGCATTTTATGATCAGATTAGAAAATGAGTGGAATTCCCACATGTATTGATACCATACTGTCATCAAAATGTACAAAATGATTTCTTTTTTTTTTTTTAGAAGTTATGGGAAATGAGGATGTTTATAATGTCTGCTCCATCATCCACAAACCCTCCAAACACCTTACACTTTGTTTTTATGTTTTTATGAAAAAGAAAAAAACATAATTGAATAGTCAGAGGACTGTATATATCCCAGTTTTATAAGTGTTGAGAGTTATTTACAAAAGCATTTCTAAAATAGTTGGCTAGGTCTGCAAATATGTGAAATGCTGCCACATTTGTGAATATTCCTTTTGGGTGCTGTAAAACCCTGTAGATGGTATTGAATTTATATACTGTAAAGCACAGCCTAAGAGCCAGAAAGCCTGTGAGAATCTGAGACTGCATTGCTTTTATTTTCCTATAATGACTTCCAGTTCTCTTCTCTTTCACGGTTCTGGATGCATTTAAAGACAAAGGTGGACAAGATGTGTAAGTAAGAATGAGTCACATGGTAAAAAAAAAAAAAAAGTTCAAAATATGAGCATAAAGAGGGGAATAAAGAACTGACAAAAGATCAGAAAAAAAGTAAAACAACAAGTGTCGCAGTCCCCTTTTTGTAACAGAGGTTTTCCAGGTTTTCAGGTTGGGTTTTCCACGTCCACTGCAACTTGATTCTGATAGGTGGATAGCTTATCCGGCTAGTTGATGCACTTTCGTAAATTCAAAATGATTTGCTTCAAATTTTGTGAACAGATTTGATTTTGCATTTTAGGAATGGATCCCAACAAACAATCATTTTAAGACTTCCTGCTTTTTCCGCATTGCTAAATTTCATTTAGGAGTGAAAATGCTGCAGCACTTTCACTTTGTATCTAACTTGTTTAAGCCTTTAGGAAAACTGTCATTTAAACGGCTTTAGTGCTTAATGTTATATCAATTTGTATTGACAAAATACGTAATGAGATGTAAGCAAACCCGTTTTCAGAAAACTAGAAAAGATGAATTATGTATCCTTAAATTGTACACTTAGTCCACGAGTCCCCCTAGAATAATGATGTATTGTGTCTAATGTCTTACATTTTGTTCACAGATCTTTGCGCACTCTTTGTTACCCTTTATCTGCTTATATGAACGGCATATTAAACAGAATTCCTCTTTCCTCTTGACATCTTAAAAGGTTAGCCTTTGCAGAGTGAGGCTGACTTGATAAATGGTTATTGTTGAACAAGAGCAAAATATATATTGATCAGGGGCCATAATAGAGTAGATTAATAGAGCGGTCATGATTATTTTTTTAGTATGTCTGTGTTTTGATGCTCAGGGGAGTCTGCTGCCTTCTCTCTGATGTCATGAATTCTGGACAGGACTAAGTTTAAACAATGCTTTAAGAAAGAGGGCGTATCATACCGAACCATCCGTTTCCATGTAAGGCTGAGATGATTTATTGCGTCCCATTTAATGTAGGAGCACTCTGAGTGTCACATAATTCATAATTTAAATTGCCCAATATTATATTGCAGCAAAACAGAAACACAATTTTTCTCCAGGTAAACTTTATAAAGAATAGTTCCACGCTGCAAACTTCCACAGTGTCCAGAGGATACTGTTGCAACATGGAGTTGATCACTCTGACAGAACACAGCAATACTATATATTGAGAAAAAAATCTTTTGAAGTTTTTCTTGAGCAGAAGACACTTGCATTGGGGCTACTTTCAGTGTTATTGTATTGACTGGCAACTCCAGAGCCAGTCATGTCAGCTGTCGATCAAATTGTCAAAGCACAAAAGTCTGGTTCCTGAGTCTCCAGCACAGGACTACCAGGGGCTAAGCACATAAAAGCACTGGCTTCTCCTTCATTACCAGAGAGCCCTGTCTGCGAAAGCCCTTGTGAATTCATGTTCTGTTCTAAATTACATGTACCTGCAGACCAATGTGATACAATTAGGAGCTGATTATGTGTGAATCAAATGATGACAGCCTGACCGTGAGGCTGTCTGGCATGTTGTCATTCCCCGGTAGCCAAACCCCTGCCTCAGGAGAATTGTAATTGATTCCCAGGCCGCCTGTGGGAATCGTGCTCTGCTCTTCCTGCATGCCAGAAATACATAGGTACAACCAGTGCTGCAAATTTCAACGAGTCTATACATTCATATTGTAATTTCATCACAAACTCTGAATGGGAACACTTTGGAGCTCAAAGATCTCCTGTTGCACAGTGAGAGTAATATATATATATATATATATATATATATATATATATATATATGTGTGTATGCATGCATAGTTTTTGACACATTACCTGATACTGAAAGTGTGTTTTTAAAAGCTATTTGTGTTCACCAGTGTGTGTTTTCTGTGTGCATCTGTGGCTCGTGCCAAATCACTGACTTCTTTCTGAAGCCTCTTTGAAAGATTTATGAGATGTTGAACCATTGTGTTTGCGTGTGCACAGCCTCATGTGTGTGTTTGTGTACTTCAAAGCATAACTGTGCATGTTAACCTTTACTTTTCTGCTTTTTAGCTGAAGCCCCAACACTCAGTGTAATGTGACACGCAGTATCTTATTATTTGTTTTATTTGCTTACGGTATACGCTGTCAAACTGGTTTTTGGCTGACCTTAACTATCAAATATTCATTGTTGAGTTAGATTTAAAAATAAAAAGATAAAGCACTGGGTTGCTGCGATGTGAACTGAGATTTGGTCTAATTGAGAACACATTCTAAACATCAATATCAGTTAACTTTTGTTTTCCAAAAGAGCTAGAGCTATAATTGGGTTGGACCCAGAAGGCACGTTAGAACTGTTTTGCTCACAGCTGCATCAGAGAAGTTACTTTGGGAAAGTGGTGTTTAAGCCTTCTTCAAAGTGACAAAAAAAAAGCATTTCTTTTTAAATTTGGTGGAATTTTGAAACAAAGAAACCAAAAAAATAAATAAAATAAAAATGTAAACACAGCACAACTTTTGGCCACACCTCGTGGCCTGTATAACCTTTAGCTACAATGTGTAATATATATAAACAGAGACAGAAAAAGGGACTACACACACTGACCCGTGAGTGTGTCAAAAAGGCATCTTGTGAGAGCACTCCAGTTGCCAGTGTGAGAGCTATGAGTACACTTCATTGAGGATTAGGTTTTTCAGAATCACTCATCCACAGAGTATGCCAGTATTCCCAGTGAGACTGATTATCTGAGCCTGTCATAGACACAGAGGATAATTACAGGGTATCCCTTAGGTCACTGCTCTCTCCATGCCCCTCGAATGGAAATACACTGCTGAGCGAAATGCCAACGACGACTGGAAAGGAACACAGGTTACTCTCTCAGGCATGCAAACACAAAAACAACAAACATTTTTTTTCTCTCTTGTATTGGTACTATTCTGTCCCCTATATTTTCTACAATAATTCACAAATTTGTCTTTTGAATTCCTTATCTGCCATTTCAGATCTTCCTCTCTGTCTCCTTCTCACAGTCTCAGTTGGGCCGCTTCACCTTTTCTCCCTTTCAGGTGTTCATATTTCCAGTTTCCACCCTTCACTTTGTTTCATGTCTCCTGTGTCAGCTCTACCTCTCCCCCTAGTGGCATTTTTATAAATCACACAGTGGAAACTCGGGACCCAGAGTACGAACTCATTTTCATTGCAGTCCCTGAAGTGACTTCCATTCCTATTTGTGGGCAATTGAGACAAACAAAAGATGGGAGAAAAAAATGAGCTAGAGATGGATAATCCACAAGGACAAGGTGACACTGGAAGAAATCCTACACCTCTACTCGCCCCAGAGCCCCCACAGGAACATGACACCAAAGCCCCTTTTCCTTCCAAAATAAAACTGCCTGCAGACTGAATTTTCTTATAGAACTCACCACAATAACACCCCTTGTGTATTGAAAGAAGACTAAACAAATAAACTTTTCAACCTTTGCAGAGCAGCAAAATAAATATAGATTTTTTTCAGTCATTGTTTTTGACGAGTTTTAAAACTTTTAAAAGGTTTTAGTTTCAACTTTCCAAGTGGCTGCTGCTGGTGGCCAAAAGAATCGTATCATTCAGTCAACGCTCTGAATGAAATGAAAGCAATGACATCACTGTTGTTTTGTCCAGCGTTGCTCTGATAGTGGCTCTCATAAATAAATGATAAGGCGCGGGCTGAGCCGGTATGGGTCACGGGGTGCACTTGTTCATAGGAGAGGTTTGACCTAATACGTCTCGTCGTCTGAGAGAAGTCTAAGAAAACCAACAGCAGGTGGAAATTAAACAAGAACAAAAGGCAGAGAGGAAAAAAATTATGAGGCAGAGCATTAAGGTACATTATAGCTGTGTCATTTAGGAAGAAGAAAAATGCACCTTGAGCCATTTTGTCCTCTGTGACAAGCTTCACAGACATTAAAAGCATTTAGGCTAAACCCTGAGCACCATCCAGGACCCCACCCTGCCTTCACTGTCTCACTCTGTGTGTGGCTGCTTAATTATTAATGCTTATGTATTGCTGATTTTGGTCTTTGTGTTGTCCCCGGTGAATGCCCTCATAAGGCAGATGGAGGTATTTATCTAACTTAGAAAGTAAGGCTCTATTTCTCATCCTGTCCACACATGGCTGTGCCATCCCAATGGACATGACCTCAGCACAGCCGCACTGAAAGGATGTTCTCACACATGCAGGAGTTTATGTTTTCATTTACCACTGAAATTATACACAGGCCAGAGCTGAGGGTTTCACAGCTAATGACGAGCTGCAAGAAACTAGACCATGTTGTCGAAAGTCCACAATAATAACAAAATTGTCCTTCTTAATGTGTCATTTTGGCAGACTGGACGTTAAATGAAAGCCAAGTTTCAATATTTAATTAATAAAAACATTTTGGAATTGTTTTCTTTTCACTCATTCTGGATTCAGTCTTCCATCAACAGTAAACCTGTTACATTTAGGTAATGCTGACATTATTGTGTGATAGGTTGTTCTATCTTCTAATGTCAGTAAAGCACCAGCACCGGGATGAGGGCACATTTCTGCTCTTGTGTTATAAGAAAGCACAATGGTGCCCTCTTGTGGTGAAAAAGCATCATTGCGTTTTGCCGTTTCTGTTGCTTTGACCCTACTGCAGAAATCTACACGATACCGCCTGTGATCACAAAGCAAAGACCAAATTTTAGAAATGTTGGCAAATGTATTAAAAAAGAAAACGGAAAAAAAAAAAATCACATTAGCATATTAAAATATTCAAGGTTACTATGAGAACAGCGGCCTACATGAGTTTGCCTAAAAACTGAATTCTTTCTAGAGCTGATCACCCAGCACAACTGAACAATTACTGGCTGAGACCCAGAGATCCTGTGTGGACATGGAAGAAACTTTCAGAAGGGCTACCATCACTGTGGGGATTTATAGCAGAGGGGCCAGATGGAAGCCGCTTCTAGGTGAAAAGCAGATGAAATCCCGCTTGGAGTTTGCAAATAAAGCACCCAAAGTACTTTCAGACTGTGAGGAAACAAGAATCTCTGCTAAGATGAAACCAATATTGAATTGTTTGTGCATAATATCTGGATGAAACCAGTCTCTGCTCATCATCTGCCAATGAGTGTAGGTGCAGGCAGCAGCACAGACAGAGTGAAATGTCTGGTATGAAGGAACGCTGAACAGACAAAAGAATATGGAATATTTCCTTAATTAAAACCTGCTCCAAACTGCAAAACCTCAGGCTGGACCAAAGGTTCACCTTTCTGCAGAAGAGTGACTATGAGCATGTGTCCAAGACAATGCCCGAGCAGCTCAGGGACGGCTTTGTGAATGTCCTTAAAGAGCCCAGGCAGGACCGTAAACTGAATGTGATCAAACATCTCTGGAGAGACTTTGAAGAAAGAGCAGTTTGCACAACCCTAAGAACTCTCAAGGCTATAATCACTGCCAAAATAATGACTAAGTATAGAGTTAAATGGGCTGAATACTTATGCTGATGTGATTTCAGTTTCTCCTTTTTAATGCATTTGTAAAACCTGCAAAAATACAGTTTTAGACTTTGTTATTTTGGAGTATTGAATGTATATTAATGAGGCAAAAAGTGAATTTTGATGATTAGTTAAAAGTTAAAGTTGTCTGAATGCTTTCTGAATGTACTGCACATACAGTGATTAGCCACAATATTAAAACTCCCGACAAGTGAAGTGAAAACACTAATCAACTTATTATTACAATGTGAGCCCTTTCGTTCATGTTGATGTTACTTTGACACATTTTTGCACACCGAGTGTACCTCTCTGGAGCAACAGCGCTCCTCGACAGCAGTGGGCTCCCTGGCAGGATATTGTGCCCCGCAGCACAACAAAAATGGCTCAAGAGTGGCTCAACAAACACAACGAAGATCCCCAAGCAACATCCCACACTTCAAATTCCCCAGATCAGAATCTGATTAGGCATCGTTGATATGCACAGGAACAAGCTAATCCATTGAGGCCCTCACCAGCAACCAAATGGATGTCTATGCCAGATACCACAGGGCATCTCAAGACATCCATGCCCCGATGGACTAAACAGTTTTTGGCAGCATGGCAGTTTTGGTTTTGGCAGATCTGCGCAATATTAAGCAGGTGCTTTTCTGCACCTTTGTTTCGAACAATCTGCCATCTGCAGCGATTTTACAGTTTTTCAACAAAGAGATAAGCACTTTTTTTTTGATATCTTGAAACACTTGTTTGGTGTCTGTTGAGCTTAAATGGGCTTCATAGAGTGTGTTGAATGGCTCATTTAAACTGTAAAAACAGGACAATATAATAAAAATCTATACACAAATATTCTAAAGGCACATTTGCAGCAAATACAAGGAATTCAAGCTATAATCACTTTATATCTATTTCATCCTTGTTTATTGAACTACATATCGACAACAGTTGCATCAAGACACTGCAGTCTCCAGTGATCTGAGTCGAACTACTCTGAGGAGAAATACTCCTCGGCCATTTTATCCCACAGTCTTCCGTTCTCTAATAGATAAGACCTATAGGTCTCCTGCTGCCACTCTCACAGTTGTTCGATAGATCTTATCAAACAGATCTGGTTACACAAGCTGTAGCTAAGAAGGTGGAGGACTTCCAAAAACAATATTAGCAGTATTGACAACTTTAATGTGTTGCAAAGGTCTAATCCCAGTGGCCACCGCACTAATGGGAAAATATTGAGTCTTGCCAGAACAGAGGTTTTCTCCTAATCTGTCCATTATGTGCTTTGAACAACCACTTTAAGCTGAGACAAATATACAGAGATGGATGGGAGATAATGTGATCAATTTTGATACAATAAAAGGGGTGATAACTCAAAGTCATTCACACTTTCTGAGAGAATACTATTAAACTGGGATCTCTGAGCCATTTCCTCTCTCAGACTCTTTCTATGGTTTGCTGAGTGATCCAATCAATGCACTTTTCATCTTTCCCTTTTTCATCTTTGACTTATCGCGACCTTTAAAAATCTTTTCTACATCACTCACTGTTAAATTTCTTTCGCTTGAAACCTACCGGCAATCAACCATTTTTCCGCGTTCCTCCAGACGTCAGTCCACTGGGACGCTTCCTCATAAGGACACCTGAGGAACCAGCCGTTAGGATGTGAGGCAACAACCACCTCCACTATTTGAGCCTGTACACACAGACATGCTTGTTTTGCTAAATAAGGCAACTGGCAGGATGAGAGAAGACAGTGAGGGAATTGGGGAGCTGAAATTGGGTGATTTGCAAAGACGCATCCAGTTCTGTGAAGCATAACTAAGACAACACTGTAACACATAATGCTCTTTTTTAGCCCTGGGCTCTATCAGAGCACCCTATCTCTCCTCCACATCCAGCCATGCTGGTCCCACACATCAGTTCAGGCAGCCAGCGGATGGCACTGTAGCTAGTGATAACACGCCGCATTGTCTGAGTTTGAAACACGTTTGGCTGAAGCCTCATGCCGCAACTCCAACTAAAGCTCTCACTGAGCGAAAAGAGGTGTGTGTGGGGAAAGAAACAAGAGTGAAGCTAAGAATCCCATTCATCATTAAGCTTTTTGTGTGATTATAAAGACATTTTAAGAAGTGTAAACCGGGAGCTAAGGATTATTTTCATTGTTCTTTAATCAACTGCTTATTTTTTCATGAAATGTGAAAAAAAAATTAAACCCCATACATCACAAGTTCTTCCGATTCTGATTAGTCCAATGAACACAAGAGAAAATGGTAAGGCATTCAATGCAATTGTTTAAAACACACAAAAATGTGATAATCAAAGACGTGGGATTGAAAGAGAATGATAAATTACTTAAATTATTAATCATCATCATCAAAAAGAGGGAAAAAAAGCATCACAAAAGTATTTTGTGATTTTACAGCATTAATTCTTTCTGCATTACTTTTCTTTTCTTCTTCTTCCTGCATCACAACACCAGCCTTGTGCCTTCAGATTTTAAGAGTCTGATGATAACTATAAGCTTTAGGACACTAACATTCAGCCCCAAATCAATCTTAGCTCAGTTTTCAAAGGTTTTCTCCGTGTATTTCAAAGCTGCTTTAAAGCCTGCCTCATTGACCAGAAGTAGTGATAACCTCAATCTTAGCGTGGCCCATTTTCACTCCCACTCGGATTAGTGATTCTGTTTGCTTACCGGGATGGTTTGCAACTTGTTAATGATGCAGTAGATAGAGCCACCTGTGCAATGACAAGTTGATACAAATATTTTGGGGAAATGAGACAGAAATGATGCTTTTTTTTTCTAATTAGACTGAATTCTGTGTTATTTGTTAATCTAAATATAGGCCACATTCCATCTAAATGCAATTAACTGCAGCAGAAAGCAATGTATTGACCTCTTCACTCAGCTGCACTGTGTACAGCCAGGTGGTGCTCTCACTCTCTATCAGCTGCAAAACTGCATGGCTTGACAGGAAACTGTGTGTTTGACAACTGATTCATTTGCATTTTACATCTGATGGGGATGTAAGGCAT
>JAVDPK010002854.1:135395-158331 GCA_034780415.1 Cichlasoma orientale
ACAAACACACACCCACCCACACACACACACACACACACACACACACACACCCACACACACACCCACACACACACACACACACACACACACTGTTGGTAACTGAGTATGATTGACTCGTCTGGTAACAACAGGATGCGTCTTCCAGGACAGACTCAAGCTTGTTGGAAACTCTCTGTGTTGACTGCAGCTGTTTGTCGCTGCCCCCTACTGCTGCCACCTGCTCTTGTCCACTTTCTAGGCAAGGCATCTCAAACACGCTTATTGGCCGGTAGTTGCTTCATCAAGTTGTTGGCCTTGGTCTCTTGGTGTCATGTATGCAAAGCAATGGCTGTCACAGCACTGGAATGCATCCTCCTCGGTCTCTTTAAGGGAAGCTGTGATAACCTCAATCTTGCTGCTTAGTGATTTAGAAATGACCCTCCCCACCTTGTGTAGTCAAGTTTACTGACATCTGTGGTTGCCAGCAACAGACCTCTAGTTGTTACTAATAGGCTGTCATGTAAGTGTTGAGCCTGTTGAAAGATGGCAAAATGTTCCTTACTGGATGCTGCCCTGTCATCCATCTCATGATCCCTGAGAGTTCACTCTTCTGATTGATTTGAGCTCGCTCAAACACGCCTCCTGAATTTCCACCCGAGCTCCTATTTGTAATTGCCAATGCAGCTTCCATCACTGTTTACAAATTTACAGATTTGTAATTATCTGGATTAAGATCACAGATCAGCTCTGCCATTATTACAGGTAATACTTGTTGCATGCAAAGAGAGCTTTTGTTGTAAGTTTGTGTTGTGGCCATTCAGACTTGACAAGCGACATTATTTCTTTTGCCCCCTCCACCTTACTGGATATATTCAGAGTGTTTCTCAAAGCCTCATCAAATTATGGCTATTATGCAAATGTGTGCAATGCATATGCATGAATAAAATTGATAAAATGCTTAATTTATTTTTGCAACAGACAGAAGATTTTGATCTCAAAACAATTTTTGAGGAATGAAGGGAAAGGAATTTAATGAATGAATGCATTTCTGTTCTTTTCCATCTTTATTAATCACTGTCTTAATATTCTGCCTTTTCCCCCAACTGAGCTGCATGCTGAGACTACTCTACCCCTGCCTGCGACCTTTACAAATTCTGCCCTTTGTTGCTGCTTTGTGTAATCTGACCTTATTAAACTGTATTTTATAGCACATGGTTAGAAGTGAGTCATTTTATGAACACCACACCACTACCGTTAAAAAAAGGGAAACCAGCCCAGTTTTGGATATTCGTTTAAATCAAATTTAAGTCTAATAAATTTTAAACACAGCACAAAGAGAAAGCATAAGAGATACATGCAGAACAGAGGGGAAAGTGGTTGAGAATGAGACAGAGAACATGAGAGGAAAGGAGAGAAGCAGGCTTTTGACAAAATTCCAGTACACAATGACTCATTACTCTACATCTGTGTGTCTGGCAGGGTGGCACATCTTTATGCCACAGCAGCTGCCCAGTGCAGTCTAGCCAACCTTTGATATGCTTTACTGCCCTGCAGGGTGGAGACACCATGCATAATGTTTGTCTCACTCTGTTTGTCTCTCAGTCTCGCTTTAGTGACTTTTTTTTCTCCACACGCCATAAAAAACACAAAAACTGAAGTATGTAATTAGGAGCGTGCGGTGGGCCAAGTGATTAGTTATCATGGGGAAATGTATGCACATGGCTGTGGGGATGGCAACATCAGTTAGTCAGTTTATGACCACTTTTGCCCACACTAAAATATCCTGGCAACTATGGGGCAAATTACCATTATAATTTCTAGAAAGATTCCTGGTCCAAGAGGCTGAATTCCAAAGACTTGGTGACCCTTCTTCTTTCAAGCTGAAGATGATGATGTTCATTTTTTTTCACATTTGTGATGACCTAACTTAACTCAGCTAGCGCCATTATCAGATAACACTCTCAGAGTCAAATGAAGTTCATCAGTGAGACTTTAGTTTTTTTAATTGCTGTTTATTATGTTTTCTAATTGCTGTTAACATTCATTTTAATTTGCTGTTTGTTAGGGTTTTGGTTAGGGTTATGAACAGACAATTGTTTGATGTGAAACACACATTGGAAAGTTACAATTTGTACTTTACCAAATTGTAAAGTACAGGAAGACGTACCATTATTATTCAGAGCCATGTATTGGGGTGTAGGGGGCTCTTGATAGCGATAACACCTTTGCACCCTACATGGCAGGATTGACGGACATTGCTGGTTCTCATCCATCCCCTAAATCTCTCATCTGCTTGCTCCAAACTCCACACTCTGGTACACTGCTTCAGCTGGTGGGCTAAACCATATAAGAGGGATGGTATGTACAACTGGGTAAATGTG
This sequence comes from Cichlasoma orientale, assembly GCA_034780415.1. NCBI lineage: Eukaryota > Metazoa > Chordata > Actinopteri > Cichliformes > Cichlidae > Cichlasoma > Cichlasoma orientale. The sequence goes on from JAVDPK010002854.1 coordinate 137,756, forward strand.
GAGAGGAGAAGGAAAGGCTATGGGAGTAAATCTTGATAGAAAATGAAGTCTCTAACATGGCTGGATGCCATCACTAGCTTCCTGTCACCAGCTCCTACAGCCAAGCTGATGCCAAATGTATCGCTTTGATTTACTTTGGATAACATCACTGCAGCCAAGAGGGATTTCCTGATGACTGGGTATCCCAAGACCTCCTGATGCACCACACAGGCCTCCACCCTGGAGAGGTCACTCCGGTGTCACTGTAGAACACTTCTCCATGGCAGCAAAGCGTGGAACACTGACTCAGTGCCTTCCATCTGTGCTGTTTCAGAAAGATTCTGGGCATCACCTGGCAGGACCACCATGAGAATGTTCTGACATTCTCCCTCCTCACCCAAAACATGGTCATGGACATGTAAGCTGCATGTGCCATATGGACAGCTAGCTCCAAACCTGCAGGAAGACCTGTTCTTTGCTAAAAGGATGTCTGTGAGTGTCTGTGAAGGCAGCTAACATCTTGCAGCCCAAAATGCATGGAGGCACGCTGCTGAGTTAGGTATTCAAAGCAGTGAGAGGAGCAGAGAGGACCTGGGGGAGGATAGAAGGGAGTGCAGATGTCATGGGGCAGGGTAAAGGCTCAACCACAGCATTCACTGCAGATACCACACCATCATATGGTTTAGCCCATGAGCTGAAGTGGTGTATCAGGCTGTGGTGCATGGAGCCGGCACAGAAGAGAATCCAAGGGCTTGGACGTCAGTACATTCGGTAGTCATACTTGAACAGCAGAACACAGATGAGAATGTCTGTCAGAGCAGTATATCAGCATACGCGTACAATTCTCTACTTTAACTCAAAAATCAAACAAAAGAGAGGGAGGCACCACCCTTTCAGCACTGCTCAGCATGGGAAGAGAACCATGTTAGCTACTGTGGCTATCACAAACTGGACAGTTTTGTCAAAGATGAAAATGACTACAAGAATGTATCTAATATGACCCCAAACCAACTGCCAGTTGCTATAATGACAAACTTTCAGTTGCACTTTATAGGTTAGTTTTTTTTAATCAACCTGAGTGTAAGGGCAAACAGTAGTAAAGTAGTACCATAGTACTATACTGGTGCTTTAAAGAATTAACAAAGACACACATGAACTTAATGTACTTGGTACTAAAAAGCTATAATACAAAGCTGACATAATTAAAATCACAATAAAAACCACTCACTGGGAAAAGGTACAACAACATTTAACTGGAAATTATATTAATTTGTTAGAAACATTGATATTATGGTAACTACTGTGTTTTCTGTGCTTTTTCATTGCATGATATGAATAAGAGCAGTCTCTGAGTAGTAAAATAGGTGTAATATGCTGATTTCCTGTTATATTGTCAAAGTAACATTTATATTCTTTGATAAAGAATTTTATGTTTTTCTTTTTTTATATATCTTTGATGCAAGCAAAGTTTAAAACCAATAAATTTCAGCAGTTTTATACAGCGGACTCAACAAACTAACATCAGAACAGAAGCAAGCCTACACTCTTAAGCATATAAAAGTAAGAGTTAGAGCTTTGAAAAGAATGACAGGATAATATCCATACTTGTTCAACAGTACATTTTTTTAAAGGTCTCACTGAGATATTTAAACCTCACATTAAAGAAACCATTAGACGTCCTGCTTCCTGTTTAAACAGGCTGAAACCCCTGCTAGGCTTTCAAGAAGGTTCAAGGCAGTATTAACCAACTTCCTTCCTCATTACTTGAAGTAAAAATAGATCTGCCAGTGTTGGATTGGTAATGACAACTGGGCAGGGAACATTTTTCCCCTTTTATCCAATCATGGTCTTGATGTCCTAGAGGATGGCTGACAGAAAGATGGATGAATTTTTTAAGGGTTTGATGGCTAATTCTATCAGGGATGTAGTCACCATCTTCAAAATGTGATTAAAAATTCCAGCTAAAATGACTTACTGCATCTTTAAAAATGTTATGGACCCTCAGTGATGTCAACGAGATTTAATTAATTTCTGGCCCACCTTTCTAACCAATTAAACCTTAGTTCTGGCTTTGGAAGTTATTTTGTTCAAAGGTAATTTTTCTCTCATTTCACTACTTTGTAATGATTTAACAATGGTACTTTGTAGCACCATTATTAATTGATCATATCTTCATTGTATCATAACTTCATAATACAAAGCCTTCCCAAATTAGGAGATGTTGCATTCCACAGAAATATGCAGCCTACAGAAATGTACAAAATGACACTAAAGTCTGAATACATACTGCTCTAAATAAATAAATAAAGGAACACTTTAAAAACACATTGCACCTCAATAGGAAGATCATGCTGGACTGATATGGAACTTTCATTTCCATCAAGCAATGTGGTAACAAAAGGATGCCACATTGTTTGATGGGAATGAAAATGATCAACCTACAGAGGGCTGAATTCAAAGATACGCTGAAAATCAAAGGGAAAAAGTGACGCAGCAGGCTAGTCCAATTTGCTGAAATTTCATTGGAGCAACTCAAAATGGTACTCAGTAATTTGTTCTGCCCCCACGTGCCTGTATGCATGCCTGACAATGTCCGGGCATGCTCCTAATGAGACGATGGATGCTGTCCTCGGGGATCTCCTCCCAGATCTGGACCAGGGCCTTGCTGAGCTCCTGGACAGGCTGAGATACAACCTGGCAGCGTTGGATGGAGTGAAACATAATGTCCCAGAGGTGTTCTATTGGATTTAGGTCAGGTGAGCTTGGGGGCCAGTCAATGGTATCAGCTCCAGAAACTACCTGCATCCTGTCACCACACGAGGCCGGGCATTGTTGAGGAACCTAGGACCCACTGCACTAGCGTAGGGTCTGACAATGGGTCAAAGGATATCATTCCGATACCTAATGGCAGCGCCCATCCTGTTCCTCCTTGCACAAAGGAGAAGATACTAATCTTGCAGATGGGTTAAGGACCTTCTACGGCCCTGTCCAGCTCTCCAAAGTAACTGCCTGTCTTCTGGAATCTCCTCCATGCTCCTTAGACTATGCTGGGAGACACAGCAAAACTTCTGGCAATGGCACATGTGCCATCCTTGAGGAATTGGACTACCTGTGCAACCTCTGTAGGTTACGATAGACCATGTAAAATTCAGGTGGGAGACACATTACTCTAAATTCTGGTAAATTTTAACTCGCTCTAACTCTTCATTCACCTGAAATAAAAACTAAAGCTGGGAGCCAGCAGAGCAAAACCCTGACTCTTAACTCAGATCGAGCTCACATCTTTGGATTTAGTGACACTAACTTAACAGAGACAATGAACAGCTTTTCAGATTCAGCTGCAAGGCACTGACAAACATGACGTATACAATGACAGTCGTTTAAAGAAATCTCTCAGCTGCTGTTTAGTTATTTTCCCAATTTGCCATTCAAAGAACTACGATTTGATAATGTAGAAAACGCAGTAAAATCCAGTGTTTGCCACTGTCGGCAGCTGTTGGAGGATGCTTTTTGTCTTGATAGTGGTGAAAACTGTCCAACTTGTTACTGTCCTGAAGTGCTGTAGTATTGAATTAACGTTTCAGTGAGTACACATTAGATATGTATTGCAGATTAGAAGAGTTTTAATTGAGACCCACAAATATACAGTATTCCAAAATCTAAAATGTCTTATTATTCATAAAGGAAAAAGCATAGTAAATATTATTTAAGCCTATTGTAAACAATGATCCAGTGGAGGGGCCTTAAACATGTTGTCAAATCCTGAAAGAGGCTTTGATTTTTATTTGATGTGAAATGTTTTATACAGAAATACTTGTTATACAGAAATACCTAACTACTGAGGACTGACAGCATTCCCACATAAAGTGCCTTGATTCATATGAAAATATTAAAAACACATACACTCACTGGCTGCTTTATTAGGAGCACCTGCTGAACTGCTTGCTAATGCAAACATCTAATCAGCCAACTGCAGGGCAGCAACTCAGTGCATTTAGGCATGTAGACATGGTCAGAGCTGAACATCAGAATGGGGAAGAAAGGCGATTTAAGTGAGTTTGAATGGGACATGGTTGTTGGTGCCAGATGGGACAGTCAGAATCAGAAACTAATAATAATAACTTGTGATCTGCTGGGATTTTCCTGTACAACCACCTCTGGGATTTACAGAGAACAACCCAAAACAGAGAAAATATCCAGTGAGTGGCAGTTCTCTGGGTGAAAAAAGCCTTGTTATTGCCAGAGGTCAGAAGAGAAAGGCCAGACTACTTCAAGCTGATAGGAAGGCAACAGCAACTCAAATAACAACCAAAGTATGAAGAAGAGCATCCCTGAATGCACAACACATCAAACTTTGAAGCAGAAGACCAATATGGGTGCCACTAGACAACAGAAAATTGGAAAAATGTTGCTGGGTGTGATGAGTCTTGATTTCTGCTGCCACATTCAGATGGTAGGATCAGTAAACAACATGAAAGCATAGAAACATGCTGTCTTGTATCAATGGTTCAGGCTGGTGATGGTGGTGCACTGGTGTGGGGGATATTTTCTTGGCACATTTTGACCCCCTTAGTACCAACTAAGCATTGTTTAAACACCACAGCCTGCCTGAGTATCGTTGCTGACCGTGTCTGTCCCTTTATGACTACAGTGTACCCATCTTCTGATGGCTGCTCAAGCTCAAATCATCTCAAACTGGTTTCTTGAACATGATAATGAGTTCACTGTACTCAATCACCCTTCACAGTCATCAGATCTCAAAATAATAGAGCACCTTTTGTCACGACTGCTGCGGCAGGCAAGGCAGAGAGGACCTCAATGCAGGACTCAGAAGCAAGAGTTAAACTTTTGCTTCACTTTATTAATCACAACTCAGGCTGGACGGGAGCCAGCTGCAGGAAAACTAGAAACTTAAAGAAACTCAAAAAACTAAAGCACACAGCAGGCACATCAACATAGACACCAACACTGACAAGGACCCGACAAAGACAAAAGCTGACAATAAATACACCAGGGCTAATGAGGAGAGTGACAACAGGTGAGGGGCACAGCTGTACATAATTACACAGGGGAAGCAAAACTAAACACAAAGCACAAGGAACATAAGACTATCAAAATAAAACAGGAAGTGACCAACCATGACGCACACACAGACACGGAAACCTGACACGGAGGGAATCTAAACATATGACTAAACAGACACCTACTTGAACAAAGGCTGACAACATGGGGAAGACAGACACAAGACAAGGAAGGGACGCTAAGGGAAAACACAGGGAGAGAGAGGGAACCTAAACACCTCACACAAGGAAACATTGGGAAGGGAACTAAACACAGAGAAGGGCCAAGACATGAGACACAAGAACACAAACACGGGAAGACCAGAACAAAGGGGAACCAGAATGACATACAATTAACTAATAACAGAACACCCAAACAATAACAAACTGAAGATCTAAACTGAAAGGAAATCAAAGAAAACATAACTACAAAAAACAACAAAACAGAATTTCAGAAAAAGAACTCTGACCAGAACACTGGACCACTGGCACAGGACCATGACACCTTTGGGATGTGGCGAAATGGGAGAATTGCATAGATGTGGAGTCAACCAATCTGCAGCAATTGTGTGATGCTGTTGTGTCAATATGGAACAAAATCTTACCAGCACCTTGTTTTTTGTTTTTTTGTTTTTTTTTAAAAGCTTGTTCTCTCCAGCAGCTTATGCAAACAAAATTATGATCTGCATGCTGTGTTGAGCCAGACACATTTGCCAGACCCGGGCTGTCCGCCCACGGCAGACCCACCCACAACTGTCCTGCAGGGGTCAAGGCTCAGCAAGTCCCAGACCCAGGCACACACACACACACACACACACACACACACACACACACACACACACACACACACACACACACACACACACACACGGTCATACAGAAAACTAATGACTGAAATGTCTGGAATCAGTGATGCACTGCCATGTTCAATGCTGCCGAGATTCTCAAAGTTAAAGTCCCGCATCACCACAGCATAACGTCTGCAACTGTCGAGTCTGCTCTGCTCTAACTCTGTGTCCCTTGTTGAATCTGTGCCGTAAAGAATTAACACAGTTCTGGAGGCAAAAGGAAATCCAGCCTGGTACTAACAAGGTGTACCTAATGCAGTGGCTAGTGAAGTCAATAAAACAGCATTTTTGTTTATTTTTGGGTACAATTAATTAAAAACTAGTAGAGATACAGAGAGAAATACTCAAACATTAAGCGGACTGAAACTTGATTTCTACAATGCATTCACCGTCACATTCAGATTAACACATTCCTCTGAAGAAAATTTTTTTTATGATGCTACAGAGACTCTCACGTCTAGTTGCTGATGGAACATACTTCACAGACTGTCCTGTTTGCATTTGGATTTTAGCTTAAATTTGAGTTTTGCCAACTGTCACCTTCACAAAAACTCTCATTTGGGACATAAAATTTACAAAGATGGAGTTAGGCAAAATGCGCACTGGTAAATGTTTGGAGTAAAATTATTAGCAGAATATGGATGAAGCTGCCCTACATGCAGGAATAAAGGCAGAGGATAATTGCAGCAGTCTGTGGGTATACATATATTTTTAATCCTTATTTCTGTGATGTAGATAACAATCCAAGAAATTTGGTAATTTTAGATCAGTACAGATTGCCTGTTTCAACACCTTTGCAGTTTGTGGAGATTAAAGAGAAAGGCAGTAGCCTGTTGGTGGGTGGAGAAAATGATCTCCATGAGACCTTGATGTTGCACCTTGGGGTGCTGAAGCAAACACAAAATATCACTGTAGAGGGGGTGTAAAATGTTATTGAGGATGCAATTTAGTTTATTCTTTTTCCAGTCTCTTCTTGCAGTCCTCAGATTGACCAGGTTAAAAAAAATAGAAACGCTGTAGAGAAGCAGTGTGCATGGAAGTCTTGTATTTGGAAGAGGAGAAAAAAAAGGGAAGCAGAGACAGAGAAAGGAGAGGAAATTACTGCGGAACTGTCCACAGGCCTCACAAAGAGCACAATATGAACTGTGTATCCTTTAGCTTTGTTTTTGTTTTCTGTGGAATAACAATTTATTCTATAGTTAAATTTTGAAACAAAATAAAATAAAAATAAAAACAAAACAAACAAAACAAACAAACAAGCAAACAAAACGGTTTGCTCTTTTGGTGGGAAAGTGACAAAAAAAGTAAGATTCATCACTGGTTGTCATGAGCTATTGCTACTGTTGTCCAGTGCCCCAGTTTCAGAGCACATCCTACATCCTCATCAAGATTTGGATATTTCTCAGCTGATATCATCTAGTCAAAACCCAGCATAAAGTAGAACACCAGCATGCTTCTTAGTGTAGTCTATGAACCCATTCACAGACCTCAGCCCACTATTTTTTTACTACTTTGCACTGAATCAGTCTACTGGAAGTATTAAGGTGTAACAGTAATACAGTTTTATCTACATCTGCCTCAAGATCAAACACACAACTAAACATTGCACAAAAAGTAAGGAAAATGCATTTGTGGGTTGAGCAGCAGAGTTGAGTATGTGGCCCGTGAAAAACTCACCAAATCTTCTCTGCCAGTGCCAAACAGCTTATTCCGCTACTGACGCTTGTTTTGAGCTTCTGGTGCCCCAGGTGCTGACAGTCAGGCTTGCCATCACTGGAGGCAATCTTAATGCAGAGAGATATCGAGATGAGATTCTGCAACCAGTGGCAATCCCATATCTCCACAGTCTGGGACCGAACTCTATCCTCCAACATGCCAGCGCTCGCCCCCACAGAGTGGGTTTTATCAGAGACTACCTACAAATGCATTTTCCTCACAAATGTGGCACCATTTAAAGGGACATCAAGAGGGTTTCCAACGGTTTATTGATTTTTTTTTTTTGTGAAGAAGCATTGTTACGACAAAGAAATAATGAACCAAACACAAACGTCCTTACTTTTTTGTGCTAAGTTTATTTCACAGTATACATTTAGTAAACATTATGATGCAGTTTTCTGTGTTACATCATGTTGTTCAGTATTTCACTGTTTTCAGTGATTTCCAGTGTTTCATTGTTTATTATTTTCATTGTTCATTTTCAGTATAAAATAAGTATATATAGAGTACATGTAAATGTTCAGATTTCTTTAAAAAAATCTTTTACAGGACGAAATCTCTCTTCAGTTTGGTTAAAGCAGGCCATCTTCAAGAATGAATTTCAGCTAAAATTACACTAAAATGTGCTCGTAAACAAAACACTTCCAGCACAGCTTCCACTGAAAATCCCATTTCCCACAGAAATGTTTTCCAGAAATCATGCCTGCTTCCTTCACTGCGCTGTTGTCTGCCTTACACACCCTTACAAACAAAAGTATGCTGGCCACCTGTGATAGAAGTGATAGTTTTGAAGAACAATATCCTGCCACCTCTTGTACAATTTTTTATTAGTCCTGTCCAGCCTGTTGTTGTAGCATCCCCAGGTACTTGTAGAATTGCACCGTGTCCACCTCCTCACCCTGTATTTTGACAGGTGTCACTGACTTCCCACTCAGTAATAAGCTGGAAAGCCAGTGTAAATGACAACCTTCCTTCCATGAAGACGCATACACTCTTGATGAGCAGCCACTTCAAAGGTGACAGCTGCTCGGGAGAGTGAGTTGTCACTTGATTGTTTGAAGAACATGAGTGATAGCCTATATGTGGTACCTGTTTTAGTTGGCATGTCAGCCCAAAACGAACACATGGAGCACATACTTGGCTGTGGATTTCTAAATTGTTGTCCTCCACCACAGAACAAAACACCGTGATAATAATAGCTTGCAAAAACTGGCATTATGTCTTTTTGCAGGGTGCATCAAAACAGTATTAAATGCAGAAAACAATCACTAATGACAAATAGTTCAATAATAATTAGCACAAAAAAATGAAAACAAAACTCTGAAGCTTTATCAAGATGTAAAATGCTTCCCACACTTTGTCTGCCTTTAAGTAGGTGGCTGCAAGGGGGGCTGGGGTGCTGTCAGATGGTTGTGCAGTTTGGTGAACGTAGTTGCCAGAGACTTCTGGGTGTGTTCACACTTTCTTGTTTGGACTGAATTAAACACATTCTGGTGTGGTTTGTTGAATTCTGTGGTTTTAACAGTAGCGGCTTCCAGGACTGTGAGGCAGCCCGCAGTTTGCTTTACTTAAACCTGCAATAATTGATTTAGTCATTTCAGCAGTCATGTGGAGATGCGCTTCAGGCAACAAGATTAGATTAAAGATATGCACATGTTATGGGACACAGAGAAGAGCCGATAAGACTGACAATGTAGGTGTCCGCATCATCATTCCCAAAAGTGTCTCTTTCTGTCCGTCCACAATGATAATCCCAGAGTTTTGAAAGTGGAAAACTCTTTGATCTTTGTTTTAGGTTTGTTAAAACTGGTGTGGACACTGAACTTTAGCAAAAGTTGTATGTAAAACAAGAAAGTATCAGTGTGGACAAGATCTTAATATGGTTTATTTATTTATTTTTTTGTCCTTGTGCCTTTGGTACAGAGAAGTGCCCGAATCTTTTAATCATCTCGCTGTCCTGCAGCCAATTAAACAAATTAACTGTGAGATGTTCCACTGGATTTCTTTTAGCGTGGCATAAACTTTACGGTCTTTTACTGTTTTGTTGATAGTTTTTGGAAATGTGTCACTGGCTTCAATTAATATGTATATAGCTCTATCTGTCTATCCATCTATCTATTTCAGCATCTGCTGTGTTTGTACTATTTTCAGTTAAAAATAGTGTTTAAATAATTTGCATGTCATTTTTACAGAGCTTTTTTGAAAAAGGTGGCAGAAATTTTTCTCCTGAAGGCTTATGACAACACCATTTAGATGATAATGCCACCAATTAATTATTAAAAATATTATTTTTAATTAAGAGTAAAGTTTTGTTCATATTTATATTAATTTATTATTATATAATCTTTTCTAGATTTATTATTTGCAAACATTTTTCCCATTAATATTAATTTTCTGTAGCAGCTGATCTAATCATTGCAGGCATCTGTTTGTATTGTTCTGTCATTCAGCTGTTCATTGGTGGCAGGACAGGTTTCAAAATGTTTTTAAATTAAATTCACCTGTCCAACCCAGAACTGCACATTACAATCATGGCAGTAAAACAACAATCATTTTAGTTCTAGTGAGGTGGAGTTACCTAAAAAGATAATTTGGTAAGTACAGTGAGACAATGGGCAACTGGAGTTTATGAGTTATGTGTGTGTGTGTGTGTGTGTTTGTGTAAATCTTGCAATTAACCATTATACAGCACAGTGTGGTAAACAATGTCAAAAGACTAGACTTCAAACGGGTGGTACTACAAACATTATGTTTCCATATTGTACAGCTGACAGGAATATTGGTTGGCCAATTAAACTATCTGTGTTAACATACTTAAATCCTGTAGAGGAATCCTAATTTATTCATTTCATTTTACATACAGGAATCAAAAGGAGACAAAAACCATAACTTTGCTTTGAATAAAATGTCACGGCAGACTGTTATTTACATAATGAATTCTCATTCATCCAAAGCTGAGGTTTATATGATACATATGCATGGTATAGCAGAGAGTATGCATTTCAAGGTTGAATGCAATGGTAAGACAACATAAAGCAGTTGTAGCTTTAAGGGATTTTGATCATGATTACTGCAACCTTACAAATTATTAATATGTAATTGATGTAATTGAAGTCTAAGTAAATGGTTAATATTGTATAAGTGATTTCAAAAGCATTAGAGCCAAAATTCAAACAAGAGTACTTTTTTTTTTTAATATGAAGTACCTAAATCACTATGGTCTCACTATGCAAAGTTATTAGCTTCAGGCTTTAAATACTGATGGGAAAACATGTTTTAGCATCAGATTTAGTTGGAATATGACATACACATGGGATGAAACTAATGATTTCTCTGTTGGCTCATTCTGAAAGTAAACAATCTGTTGTTCTATTGAGATCAGCTATCTTTCCCTATCAACACTATATTACACATTTGCTGTCCATTTGTATTAGTGTCATTTTAACAAGCTGAAATTAAATCAGCCGCTTTCCTATTGTACTCTTCTTGATGCACTGACGATGCTTTATCATTAACTGGCTGGTGAAAAGTTCCAGGCATTTAAATTCCTGCATGTTGTACATACTAAAGTGTATGATAGGTCAATGAGGTCACAGGGTTAATTGATTTAAGGTTAATTTATTTAGTTCAGGTCATTAGTTCATTCATTTAATGCATGTGACTCACACTCCTGGCAGGCCGTACGATATTAAAAAAACCACCACCAAGGAGTGGAAGAAGCAGAATTCAGATCCTCACTTGACTAATCAGTTTAACAGTTCAAAGTGTGACATTCAACACTTTAAAAGTGTCGCAGAAATGCAATAAAATACATTCAAAGTATTTTAGTCATTGCATTATGTGGGTATGTTTACGCAGGAAAACTACTGGATGGTTAGATTTAGCGGGAAAATCACAGCTTGGGTTAAAATACAGCCTGTCACAATGTAAAAGACATGTTAAAAGGCAAACTTCTTCCATCAGCAGCAAGCTTCGGTCTCATTTTCTTGGTTGCTATGGTTACTTGTCCCATAACACTGATGTCACCAGCAAAGCGCTTTTATAGTGGTCTGCTAGAATCTATTTCAGTTGTTGAGGAACTACTAAATCAGACATTGAAAAATAACATTAAAGTGGAGCCCACTGCAATTCAATGTGAGGAGGTATCTTAGAAATACCTGCATGGAATTTTGCAGTGCACACCTTTTACATACTTTCTTTTTTCTTCTTCTCTTCACTTCAGTAGGACTTGCACACAGCAGACTTTCCAGATTGTTTCCCCCCCATGTCTATTTTCTGATGCCTGCTTTTTCATTTACTTGATTTATTGAACATTTGCTCCTCAAAATATGAGTTTTTTTTGGTTGTTGAAATTATCATTTTCTAATGCAAAGTGACAAAAAGAAATACACACAAAAAAAGAAAAAGAAAAAGAAAAAGAGATCTAAATCCCCTCTCTAAAAACCTCTGACTGTGTAATATTTGCATTTCTGCTCTAAAAGAAATCACACAAATTTGTTCATATTTAGACAGAAAATTTCACACTGGTTTATTTAAACATTAAACTCAGAAAACTTCTAATATAGCAAATAACTTTATTAGTGTACTTAAGCAATGGGTGAAGGCGATACCTGTTTTATCCTGCTCACCTGCAGTACCGTTCCTGCACAGGACTGCACTTAAGTAAATTACACAACCACACGTACACATCATCATGTTTCATTATAGTATAAATGACCTGCAGTGGTTCAAATCCTGGGTTTTTGAATGAGTACTGTGTTCCAATCTATCATCTTAAGAAAGTTAATGATGCATATAACTCCTTTTGGATTAAATAATGACTCCCGCTAAATGCATATTACAAATACATTTTATCCACAAGCAAACTTTTTAGCTTTGGTGTTTCTGTGTTTTTCTACATTCCTAATCCTTGAGTACACACTAATGAGATATACTAATCATGTGAACTAGGGCTTAGAACGAATACAAAGTTCCAGTTCACCCCCCTTTTAAAACCAAGTCACAGTGCAAACACTGCCATCATCTCTTTGTTGAAAATCTACAGCAACATCCTTTTTATTCAATAACTAAGATGATTGACAGTCCTTTCCATAGCTACTGACAACATAAAAGCCTGCCTGCCAGTAAATCGGCCAACACTGTTAATTCCTTGAAAAAACACTACAAACATCCCTCCACATTGCCCTTCTAAATGCCCGCTGTCCATCCCCCAGGATTTAAGCAGCCCTAATAACAAGCAAACCAAGGCCATGAGCCCTGCGATTATTCCATCCCTTAATTAGAATTCTCATTATTTACAGAGTGAAGGGAAAGACTCTGCAGTCACATTCACATCAAAGGCGTCATCTGAAGGCAAAGATGATAATTAGATAGTCTAATCTGTTCTCTGAAGTGTCTGTTCCAAATCAACATTTCTGGAGTGTTTGTTTTCTTTCCCCCTCTCCCTTTGCTTTGCTAAGAGACTGATCAATTAAAAAAGAATTCACCAGTGACTCATTTTCATTCTGCCATATGCAGCTCTTTTCCTTTGCTTCATTATAGCTGATGAATGTGATTTCTGTGCATTTCTCTTGCATTTGTTTTCAGGGAAGAGGCCTGAAAATAAATGAGCTTCTTTTGTGAATTTGATAGGTGTGTTTCAGGTGCATGCATAAAAGTTGTCATTTAATTTGTGTCTTTGGTGCATTGCATCTTTTTTCTTCCACTAGTATCAACAGATGGCACTGTTTCCCTGCTAAGTGACTCCAGCAGACTACACGTCTCACCGAGGTCTCTCTTTTTTTTTCTCTCTCTCTCTATGTCTCTGCCTCTTTGTCTGTCTCATTCCCCTTTTCCCATTTACTTAAGCAGAATGAGGGCACCGGAGAATCATTAAGTGTAACCGCTACCTGAGATTAGTCAGAAGGGCTCAAATGAAGTGTCACTAATATGAGGATTACAACAGCAAAGCCACCTGAAGTCCTCCTGGATCTGCTTCGAAACACGAGGAAGAGAATCTGGTGCTAAGAGATGTGGGCAAAACAACATTTTCAACACTTTTACAACACTGTGTAGGAGAGATAACACTTGGTACTGTTTGTTTCTGCACAGAACTTCACTTAACTTCACTTAATGGGAAGAAAAAACTGCAAGAAAAACTCAGTGATCACAGTTGTGTAATATAGTGAGAATTCAGAATGTGTAACATAAAGATGTCATACATCTAACTAAACAGTTGTCAATGTTACTTTTTACATTTTTTAAAATAAAACTGTGATAATTAGATGTGTATCTTAGCTGTTTTAAACATTTCTATGTTAAGCATGGGAAGCAAAGGCACAATATTAGGTTTATACAGCTATTATTTTTGGAGAGGAAAGTACTTTATCATTAAAGACCAGTTTGCTCTTAGGAGGCCACTTGGAGGAAGCTGGTTCTCCCTTTTGGTCCAGTCCCTTCATTTTCACAGAACTTTTCTTTTTTAAGTGATTCAGAAATGCAAAGTGTTAGACACAAAGTCTACAGTTTAAATCTGCAATGCAAAACTAGGACAAAGGAGGTCTAAATAAACAACATGCTGAAATCTGCTACTGTGAAAAATCATTCCAGTTTTTTTCTAACATGCAATTTTTTTGGGTAACTTGGCCCTTATTTTATTTTATTTTTTTTGCTAATAATAACACTTCACTTACAAAGTTCAGTACTAAGATTTGAGAACACAATGACGTAAATCTACTGCTAGTTATGTAGCGCCTTTCTACGGAATTTAAATACTTAAAGTGATTTCTACTACAGGTCTCATTCACGCAGTCACACATACATTCATACAGTGCTTTTATCTATACCTAAGCACTTTTATCTAACATTCACATGTGTGTGCACGCACACACACACGCACGCACGCACACACACACACGCACACACACACACACACACACACACACACAAGCTGATGGATGCATCAGTATCTTGCCCAAGGATACTGCGACACATGGACTTTAGGGGCTGGGGATCAAACCACCAGCCTGCTCTACCAGCTGAGCCCCCCCACCCCCACCTCTCCAATTTATGAAATATGAACTGAGAAATGTTCAAAAATAGATTCAATTTGTTTTTACACAGTACAGTAGGTCAGATAACTGAGCTCCTCTACCTTTTCTCCAAATTTCCTTCCTTCCTTCCATCCATCCATCCATCCATCCATCCATCCATCCATCCATCCATCCATCCATCCATCCATCCATCCATCCATCCATCCTATTCTACCAATTATCTGGGTTGCAGGGGAAACAAACTAAAAAGAGCTGCCCATACCTCTCTCTCTCCAACTGCTGCCTCCAGCTTTTTGTGAGGGTTACCAATGTGTTCACAAGCCAGCTGCTGAGGGTCAGACTGCCAAAGCCTCTGCCTTTCACTGCCACATCATACACAATGCACCAGACCCCTGTGACTTCTTCTGCAATGGTGGGCCCGCAGAAGGGCAGCTACATGTGGCTCCTGCAGACCTGGCTCCAGGGCTGCACCCTGGTATTCCTGTTCTGTTCTTACTAAATTGATTCCTTGTTCTTTTTCTCATACGTGTCTTTTGAAGCCCACTTAGTCTAGCCCCTGGCCCAGAAAAATTTGCCTTGAGAGATCTTGACAAAGGCATGTTCTTCCTACTGGGATGACTCAGGCACTCAAACTCCTTCTGCCACAGTAACATGGTGATTCATGGAAGGGTACTTTATGGCTGTGCATGCTAAAAGTTTTCTTTGCTGTGAGAAATAATGAACACTTTGAACAGACAGTTTCAAGTTCAAATAAAGGGGTTGGGATAATCTTGATAAATTGTAGGTTTATTTGCAATTATCTGTTTTAACATATGGGTAATTCTTTTTTCTATACCTATTATTCTATTCAATATTTTGTTTTTCTGTGGTTTCGATTTTTATAAGGATACAACTGTACACATTATTGCAAATCTCACCCAAGATTTCAGGACTTTATGCCTTGGGTTTCAAGTTAATGGTTCATTGTAGCAGAAAAAAAAAAAGTAATTTATTTTCAAAAACTCATAACATTCAAAACTGCCTAATTATTCATAATCTTTATTTTAAGAGTTAAGGCCCTCAAAGGCTGCACACTATCGATAACAAAAGACCATATATTAGATCAAATGATTTTTTTTTTTTGTAAATCAGTCAAATAAGCAAAGGCTGTAACAATTGAAAAAATATTCTGAATTCATTCAAATGAACAATTAAAACCAGCAGTGCAATTACAGCTTTAGAACTGCACTAAATAAGGCCTTTCTCTGTTTCTGTCAACATTGCACACAGCTGTCTTGTTTGAATAACCTTATTAGAATTGTCAAAGTGCCCATGGGCTCGGTGCTTTAGTGTGAGCTCTGCATGGGTTCCAGATGATTGACCCGTACACTGTAAGCAGAAAAGTTGAAGGCTCTAGTTGTGCAACAAAAAGCCAAATGAAACATGTAACACACCATATAGGCATGGTCAATAAAATTCATGCAGACAACTGGTGCACTGAAAAAAATTTCCAGGTGTAGCACGAGCACTTTCATTTGGATTACACTGCGTACTGAATTAAGGGAGACTCCTAACAAAAACATTGTTAAGCAAAAGTTGAGAATAAATGCATGTACCATTAAACCATTATTTGTTTAGTTAATGGACAGACTTCACCCTGAAATCTCTTTGAATCGATCAGGGAAAGTACTTTGCTTAGCCCTGGGAGCATAAAAAACTCAAAATAAGTTCTTATTCCTAAATCATGAGATCTAGTCCTTGCTGTGCTACAAGAGGGAATGCTTTAGTGAGATGATCAATAAGGGTAGGCTGCATCAGTTGGAGTACACTAGAAAGAAAGAAACATGGAGGCTTGGGAATCAAAACTAACCGAACACAATGTTTTATTTGCAAACGACATTAAAAGAGAATTTTTGATGTCTGTACTCACACAACTGGCTACCGAGAGTCTGAATCCTCAGTTACTATAGTCCACATAACAGAATACTGAGAGCTGAGAACTGCTTTCAAGTAACTAAAGCTTTTCAGACTCAAGATTTGATCAAAACAGGGAAGGATTTCTGAATTATGATAGAGACAGGGTCTCAGTTTTACTTTTTAGATTGTTATTGCTGTATTTTCGAAAAAAATGGGACGAAAGAAGAAAAAATGCAGTTTAATGCATAGTTTGTGTGGACACAGATATATTTGGTTAAGTATTACAGTGAAACACTGCAGGATAGTCCTGCTACAAGTTAAAATCTTTTAACATTACCTCACAGTGAGAACATGCAGGCTGCAAGAACGTCAGTGCGGATCAAAGTCAGCAGATCTATGTTTCACAGCGCAGTGAGATTTCTTTCCCTTAGTTTGCGCAGGTACCTTCACACAAACAGAATTTAGGATTGCCTATTCTTTTGCTCTTTCAATACTGTCTTTTCCATCAATCTGAGTGTAGAGAGTGTTCAAAGTGCTCATTGATTGGTTCTATCAAAGGGAATTCCTCACATAAGGGAACATAAATAATGGAAAGGTGTGCAATGCATGGGTGGAGGGAATGGGAACTTTCCTCTGTGTCCAATTATTGTTTTAGCTGACTTCAGCTAAGGCCAGGTTCACACAATCAAGATAACAAGGTGTTCAACTGAAAAAGGGACAGCTGTGGTGC
Source organism: Cichlasoma orientale (assembly GCA_034780415.1). Lineage (NCBI taxonomy): Eukaryota > Metazoa > Chordata > Actinopteri > Cichliformes > Cichlidae > Cichlasoma > Cichlasoma orientale. Next base: position 155,016 of record JAVDPK010002854.1, read on the forward strand.
ACAAAGGGAAGTAGTCACAGTAACAATAGACTGTAGTTACAGCATATATAGATTTCTTCCAGTGTATGGCCAAGGAGCTGAACAATTAATAAAATGATAGATTTCTGAGAATGGGCATTTATCACAGTTGGTACAGTAAATTAAATTGTGAAGAGCATCAAAGAACTAATAAATCAGGTATAATTCATAATCTGCATGTCTTACCTCCAAAAATAGAGAGATTATCTTTTATTCTGGTGCCATGCAGAAAACAGAACAAAGAGTACCGTATGTCATTGCAGCCACAGCCATGAACATGAACAGCAATAAGGCACATTTGCATAAAGTACATAATTTACATAAGCCATTGTACTAGCTTTTCAGTTTAAGTCACGTTTCTAAACAGGGCCTTCTTTTGCTCACTTTGCGTTGTTTTGTTTATTTTAAATTGCAGGGACATTAGAAAAGCTATCACAAAATTAAATTCCAGAGCCATTATACAAACTTTAATTGGGCCGTACAACACTTTCACAGCAGTCGTGCTATAATAAAGATAAACCTTACGTATAAAACAGGAATTAACTATATAGTAGGAAAAGTAAAAACAAATCAAAACATTTTCGGCAAAATATTCTTTCACATTCAAACTGTTAAATCCACATAGTTGAGTAGACTCTGCCCTTGAACAATTAGGATCCACATAACGTAGAGAAAATCTCTCACCAGGCAACTAATTTTCAATAAAGTGCCACTTTCTTTGAGTCTGCTTCCTGGTTCTTATACTGTGTCCTGGGTGGAGGTTTACAACACCCATGGATTTGGGCTGATGTAGTACAATTTTCTTTTTCAGATAAATTTGACCAAAATGTCAATAACTATGGAGCCTTGATTACTTATTTGCTGCCCTGGTTTTAGTGATGATGCTGCAATCCAGAAATGAAGCTAATGCTTTGATGAATGCTCTAATGGTCTTGCAACTTATAAGAAATATTCATTCACCGGCCATTTAGTTAGCTATTCAGCTGCTTAATTCTACAAATATCTAATCAGCCAAAACAGCTAAAACAACCTGCTGAAGTGCACCCTGAGCGTCAGAATGGGGAATAAGTGACTTTGAATGTGGCATGGTTATTGGTACCAGACAGGCTGGTCTGAGCATTTCAGAAACTGCTGATCTACTGGAATTTTCCTGCACAGCCGTCTTTAGGGTTTAAAGAGAATGGTCCGAAAAGGGAAAATATCAAGTGAGCCAGAGTTCTCTGGGTGAAAATGCCTTGCTGATCCCAGAGGTCAGAGGAAAATGGCCAGACTGCTTTGAGCTGATAGGAAGCGGTGACTTAAATAACCACTTGTTACAAGCAAAGTGTGCAGAAGAGCATCTCTGAACAAAAAACATGCTGAACCTTGAAGCAGATGCGCTGGAACTGGAGAAGACCATACCCAGTGCCACTTGTATCACCTAAGAACAGGAAACTGAGGCAACAATTAGCCTCAGGCTCACCAACATTGGACAACAGAAGATTGCCTGGTTTGAATTGTCTCCGTTTCTACATTTAGATGGTAGGGTCAGAATTTGGCATAAACAACATGAAATCGTGGCTCCATTCTGCCTTGTGTCAACAGTTGAGTCTGCTCGTGTTGGTATAATGATGTGGGGGATAATTTCTTGTCACACGTTTGGGTGATTAGTACCAACTGGGCATTATTTAAATGTCACAGCCTGCCCGAGCATTGTTGCTGACCATGTCCATCCCTTTATGACCGCAGCAGACTCATCTTCTGATGGCTGCTTCCAGCAGGATAACGCGGCATGTCACGAAGCTCAAATGATCTCAAACTGGTTTCTTCAAATATAACAGTGAGTTCATTGTGCTCAAATGCCCTCCACAGTCACCAAATCTCAATCCAACAGAGCACCTTTGGATGTGGAGGAATGGGAGACTTGCATGGATGTGCAGCTGACAAATCTGCAGCTATGTGATGCTATCATGTCACTATAGACCAACATTTCAGAGGAATGTTTGCAGCACCTTGTTGAATCGAAGCCATGAAGCATTAAGGCAGTTCTGAAGGCAAAAGGGGCTACAAATGTTCAAAGTTGGATTTCAGTAGCAATATATAGTTTTTATGCACCACAATCTTGATTTTTTTTAAGCTGCAAGTGATTATTGCACATAGATACTATAAATCGTATTCTTTAAAAATGCTTGTTAGAATGGTGTAATTAATGGAAAATTGATTAAAATAAAATCATATATTAAAATCTGTTTTATTGTACGTTCTATTGGTTTTGAGCAGTATAATTTCTCGTTTACACTATGCTGTCTTTTACTTTATCTCAAACCTAAAATAACACTGACATCATGCATATTATTTCATTAGAGTGCTTCACACATAAATGTGTTTACATTCTCAACTCTGTTTCCCTTTATTAATAAGATACATTACAATGTCAAGTCCAGTAAATTCTACAAACCATAACTTATGCATAGAAATAGCCATCTGGCTTTTTATTTTTATATATTTATTTTTGCAAACCCATGCTTTATAAATTAGGTCTCGTGAGACACCAACATTGCTTGGATGGGGAAAGACATGCATACACATGCAAATGTAAACATGTAGATGGATTGCACATGTGAAAGGATTAATCATTAATGATGCGATCAGGGTGTAGTTTCTGTTATATTTGTGTGTACCTGGTTTTTGACAGACTCACAACCTTGAGAAATTCTTTTTATAATTGCTTATTGCTGCTTACGGGAACAACACACTCAGTCCTCAGATGAATAGATAAAAGTTAATGTTGACACTTTGTGCTTGAGCGTAATGGTGTGTCTGTCACGATTTCACATATGCAGCACATGCAACTTCACCCTCAGTTTGAGGATTAAAAGTTTGAAGAAGTAAACAAGTCAATGAGCTGAATAAACCGGTGTTCTAGAACACAAAAATCAAATTTCTCATACTTTAAAGGAGAACAAAACAAAAGAAAAAGCAAAAAAAAAAAGAAAAAAGTTTGACTTATTCCAGCTGAGGAAATTCTGGTGCCAACACTGTCACCACATTTGCTAAACCGCATTGTTGTCAAGGAAACCAAATGACTTCAGCTTATAATCCTCAAGCTAGCGTGCCCCATTGTGTCATATCATGTCAGTCTCCAGCAGCACACATCCATATGCAACAAAGTTTCTAGTTAAAATGTAAGCGTAAACAAATGACTGTTGATTTATCAGACACACTTATCTTTAAGGAGCAGGTTTAAGATAAGATAAGATAAGATAGAACTTTAATGATCCCACAACGGGGAAATTTGCGCGTTACAGCAGCTCAAAAA
>JAVDPK010002854.1:166977-211631 GCA_034780415.1 Cichlasoma orientale
ACTTAGCTTACTTACATATGGAAGTGCTTGTATGAATGGGTGTGAATGGGTGAATGCAAAACATGTTGTATAAGCGCATTGAGTGCTCAACTAGTTTAAGATTGTTACACTTTTAAAAGGTAGACCCTGTGATAGCTAGTTACGTTCACCTTTATTTTGATGCAGTAGTTACATACAGCAACCTAGTAACTGTTGAATACAGTTGAAAAGGACTTTTCTAAACAAGTTCTGTGAAAACTGTAAAACAATATAAAAAAACTGATGTGAAAAAGGTGAGCAAGAGAGATGGATTTTAGAAGGTTAGTATGCTCTAATTTTGGGATAATACTTGATGAAGCTTATGAAGCTTGATGATGCTTAGTGTAGTGTACAGACTTAAATAGGGGAAACAGCAAGCCTATTCTTCAGTTGTCATCTGAACAGAATCCAAACCATAAAAATAACAGTTCCCCATTTCAGGGGTATGTGTTGGACTATTTCTTGGCATCTGTTGCAAGACAATCAGAACAAACTCTTCCTGGCAAAGAAAATAATGTCCTGAAAAGCATCCATCCACCCATCCATTTTCTTCCACTTATCCAATTCAGGGTTATGGATGTGTGGGGCTGGAGCCTATCCCAACCGTCATAGGGCAAGAGGCAGGGTAGACCCTGGGCAGGTCGCCAGTCTATCACAGAGCTAACACACAGAGAAAGACAACCATTCATGCTCAGATTCACCTATGTGGTTATTTTAGAACCAGTTAACCTAACATACATGTCTTTGGACTGTGGGAGAAAACTGGAGTACCTGGGCACAGCAAGCAAAGCCCTCACAAAGGGTCCCAGAAGGCTAATTGATTCAAACCCAGGGCGCTCTTGCTCTGAAGTGACAGCACAAACCAATGCGCCACTGTGTCATCCTGCTGTACACTTCTCCTAATTCAGAATGAAGACATTATATGATCCCGAAGTGTCTATATTAACACGAAAGACTGCTGGCTGTAGCGTCAGATCCACCTAGAACTTATGTAATGGAGAGTACAGAACAGAGTGAACAACAGCACGGAGAAACAAAAACAATAACATACAATACAAATTATGACCTGGGTAATTACACTGGCATTGTTCTGTCATGAGTATGTACATTTAATCTTGGTTTAAGGCTTGTCCTCACACTGTAAAATTAAGTCTGATGATCTGATCTAACATGATGATTTAGAAACATAAACTTTAAACAGACTTTCAGTTTAAGGAACATTTCTTTGACTATTTTATGCATTTATGTTCATTCCAGAAGGGAAACTGGGGATATCTAGATCAAGTGGTTTCAATGCCTGCTCAAACATGATTAGTCAATAGAAATCAGACTATAAACCACAAGGATTCCAGTACCAGAAATCTTATTCCTTGCTTACAAAATCAGCACATTCATTTTGTTTATAGAGATCACTTCTGAGCGAACATGGCAGCTGTAGCCTATTCAATTTGGCATGCCACATTTTCATGAACTGCTCCTTTAAAATACTGAAGTTCATGGGTCAAAATTGTTATGTTTTGCTTGCTTTAATTTATTGATAGTACATTCATGAAAGTTTAGCTGTAAGCAAGTAACGCCCAAGTTGTTGGACTTAACTGAGAAACACTCATTCCTCCTGTGACTGTACAGTAGTGCTACAAAATGATGCTTGTTTATCTTATAAACAATTCTTGGCAGAATACAAATTGCAAATAGCACCCAAAAGTAACAGTAGCCAAGTTTTACCCAAGTTTGGCCTGTTATCAAAGTATTTTCATATCAACTGACTGTCACCTTACCGTCATTTTCAACATGGAAAGTAATGATAAGGGCTATAATGAGAGGCTGCTTCCTGAATGTTTTGTACACTCAGAGACTGGATTTTTTTCTTTTTTCTTTCATTTTTTTTTTGGCCAGTGAGGTTTAGCAAATTTTGAAAATCCACAGTTAAACACCACTGGGACCAAGTCATTTTTCGCAGTACTGCTCTCATAGCAAGAAAATACTCACTGTAGATTCAAGCTGCTATAATACAAAACTAGCAGGCTGTGGTAAACACAGCAAGTACATTAAAGAAGGTATCATAATATTGTTGGGCTTATTTTAGCTATTAAGGTTTGATTAGTTCCATGATGTTTAAGGGTGATCTTAAGGATAGGAGCAGGTTGGAAATTATTAATTTGCATGTCAAAAATTTCATTGGAACAATAGGTCCGGGGTTTGAATCCCGGCCAGGGGCATGCACCAGGTTAGGCCCCCCGGTACCCAAGCCTACCTCAGAATTTGAGCAGGAGAGATATGACTGAAGCCATACTGGCTCGAACGTCACCTGATCTGAAAGATAAAATGGAAATCTGTAACCCCCCCCCCCAACTAGTTTAAGATTGAGAAGCACCCTATGAAAGTCTACTGTAATATGAGAATGCAGCACTATGGACAATCCCTACTTCAACCATCACTGAAACCAATTAGTTGATGTATACCACAGCAACAGTGATCCTTGAGATGCTTGGCTATAAGGTGAACAGCCACAAGGAACAGTACCATCCATGGAAGCAATAGCTAGAGGCCAAGATCAAAGCAGCATGGAGGGAAATTAGCCAGCTATCAGAGTTGCAGAAAGGTGTGATGAAGAAAGGTACAACAAACTGTCCATACTCGAGGCCTTAGAGACTGCCAAGCAAAGACTCACAGCTTTGGCTAACTGCCTGAAGAGGTATACCAGAGATATGGAAGCCAGGAGAATAAACCAGATGTTCTTCTCTGAACCATCCAAGGTATGCTCTCAGTGGCAGGGGAACAAGATGAGAACAGCACCCCCACTAAGGCTGGAGATGGTGTAATACTGGAAAAGAATATGGGAGAAAGATGCAACACACAACACCAATGCTCAGTGGCTAGTGGACCTAAGAGCAGACTTCTTTAGCCAGACATGACATGACTGGCTAAAGAAACTAACTGCACACCATGAGCACAGGAAGCACAAATGAACCAGCTGCTAAAGGCTAAGACACACCTGACCGAAGGCCGGACAGTCATAATCCCCAAGGATTCCCAGAAGGGATTGGTCCGATCCAACTCCTGGCCAGTAACCTGCCTCAGCGCACTGCAGAAATTCTTGTCAGGCATCATAGCAGCTAAGACAAGCAGGCACATGGCTCAATACTTGAGGCCAACTTCAAGCCAACTGCACTGCAAGTCACTATCAAGTGCGGGATTTACCAATAAGATACTCTGTCCCCACTGCTGTTCTGCAATGGCCTGAACCCCCTCAGCCAGATCATTAACAAGATTGGCTACGAATACCGACTATGGAATGAAGCAACCACCAGCCACCTCCTGTATATGGATGACATCAAGCTGTATGCCAGGAGTGAACGCAACATCGATTCACTAATCCACACCACTAGGATCTCCAGCAATGTCTTCAGAATGTCATTCGGACCAGAAAAGTGTAGTCAGATGGAGACAAAGATAGGGTAGGTTGTCAGAACGGAGAGGTTTACGCTACCAGAAGGCAATCGTGAGGACAACTACAAGTGCCTTGGAATCCCACAGGCAAATGGAAACCATGAAGAGGCCGCTAGGAAAGTTGCAACCACCAAGTACCTGCAAAGAGTAAGGCAAGTCCTGAAGAGTCAGCTGAATGGGAAGAACAAGTTCTGGGCAATCAACACCTATGCCCTGCCAGTCATCAGAGACCCTTGAAATCCCAAGTTCAAAATTGGATATGCACCTACAGGTGGTAGAGAATGACCGAGCTAAGATCATGTGGGAATTGCCGATACAGTCAGACAAACTGGTAATAACCAACTGTACATAGTAGTGGTGGACAAGCAGAGGAAGAAAACCGTAGTTATAGACATAGCAATACCAAGTGACAGTAGCATCAAGACGAAGGAACACAAGAAGATCAAGAAATACCAAGGGCTTAGAGAAGAGCTAGAGAGAATGTGGAAGGTGAAGGTAACAGTGGTCCCCATGGTAGTGGGCAGTGACCCCCAAAATAGGAGAGTGGCTCCAGCCTGTTCCAGGAATGACATCTGAGATCTCTGTTCAGAAGAGCACAGTCCTAGGAACAGCTAAGATACTGCGCAGGACCCTGAAGGGTGAGTGGGGAATTTTATAAAATCTTTTTATATGAGGAGAAAACAAAGAACCATACAGCAAGAGACCTTGGAAAATACATGTTGTGATTCAATATTAGAAGTGTGACATGAACTTCCTGTTTTTATGCGGGAACTAGCAAATTAATGAGAGTCATGCTGTATGTATACTATATCATATACCGCTATGTGAAGGTCAAACATTTCTCTGAGAGCAGCCCTGTCTGGAGAGATAAAGTCTAATTATTTTTGATTTATGCTGCCTTACTAAGCAGGATGCATACAAATTCTGAAGAAAAGACACAATGCCTTGTTTAAATCGTGAGGTTGCTGAAATGTCTTTACAATGAGTACAGCATTTGAGCAGAAGGAGAAGTGGAAGTGACTAGGGTGGATATGCCCAAAAAGAGAATGGAAAGTGTTGGACTGAATATAATGACTATCACAAATTGTTCCCATGAAATGGGTGTTAGAGCATTCATGGTTGGATTCCGTTCTTTAAAGAAACAAATTGTTCCACTGTTATTCAGATGATGGTTGACGAACACAAGTAGAGAGGTATTTGTTTGTGTCTGAGGGAATTTTAAAGGTACCGCTGCCTATTTATAAGACACGACACGACAGCCATTTGCAGGTCTTGTTCTCTGGAATAATGTGTTATTGAAATGGGCCTCATTTACCTCTCAGTGGTATTCATTCATTTGACTTTGCTTTTTTGACCCTGTGGTTTAAAACAATGGCATACTAAGGGAATATCACTGCAGATCACAATTTACATCCCAAGTTCAGAGAGGCACTTATCGTAAATTCACATTTCTTCCATCAGTCTCTGTCTGACTGTGTCTCTCTCCCTCTGCTTCTAACGTTTCTCTGACACTTCACTCCCTCCCTCCTCCCCCGACATCTCAGCTTGACTCTCTGCTGAAACCACACCAGAAGGAGAACCAAGAACTGCAGTCATGATACATCTGTCTTCATTAAGAAAATATCTGGGAATAATTACATGTTATGGCCATTAACAAGGGTTACCAGACTGCAGTGCAGATTACACAATTACTTTTGATGTAGAAAGTACATCAGCCAACAGTGTGTTGTCAAAAGAATTTGAACTAAATACCTGGGGCTTACAAATCATTGTTGCCTTTTTTATTTCTATTTCACATTTCTCTGAGTGAATGCGCAGTAGTGTTTAAGGTAAATTCAGTCATAACATAAGCATAAATAAAGCACACAAGATAGCACATTATTGCTACAGCTGAGTATTTGTGGGAACGTTTGTAATTATCATTTGTGACTCAGGGCGTGCTCATGATCTGGCACTAAGAGCGCTCAAGCATGCCAAGCTTGACTGTGCAAATTTAACCATAAATCCGTTTGTTTACTCTGAAAATCACATTGCGGCGAGTGATTATTCAATCAAGTCACTGTATAATTTGAAAAATCAGTCCACTCAAAAAAAACTTGGCCTCTAAACTGAGAGCCTGCTTGTTCGTTACTGGACTGCTTGAAATGCGGCTGAATCAAGTTTCTGAGGCAAGCAATGGTGCACATAATGCAGGAAAAAGGAAATTATTTGGATTCTAGACCTCCCAGAAGCAAAGCTTCTGATGAGTGGAAGGTCTCTATTCACACATCAGCAGCTGAGGCTGCTGCAGCTTTAAACAGAGAGGACAATTTATGTGAAGTTTCAAAAACTGGAGTCACAGAGTCGCTCTGTTGTCAACTCCCACGGCGTGAGATATATTAACTCCCTTCCATGCAGATATACTAAAAGCTGCACGATGTCACATGCACATGCTTTTCAGTATCTTTAAAATGAAGTTATGTGTGAAAAGGGAAAGAATTCAATTTTGCATTAACTGATACATTCAAGAAGACAGCCACATTCCATACTAGTTATTCACAGAGTCACCCTGTAAGCATTTAAGGTTATACTTGGCTCTGTCTTTGTGTGTTTAAAGTGGCAGTGAAAGACATCAAACTAAATGTAATTAATACAAATTTGTGCCACTGCAAAATCATGAAAATGACTTAAACAGCTTTTATTTTGGTTTGTGTTTGTGTAAATGTGTGATTGCCAGCTATCAGTGCCAGTCTTTTTCATAAATGTGTCTGATGTAGTAATCAGTGTCACAGTGAAAACCATATTTTCTCATCTAAAAGCTGGTACTTTGCAAAAGTCTATGACCGGGTCCATTTTCCTGTGTTATTTTTCATCCTTTGAAAACTGTTTAATACTCTGGTGCATGCCGTGGTGCAAGATGAATCTTATCAAATTCTGAAGCATTATGACTAATAGCTGGTTTGATCTAATGAAGAAGAAAAAACAAAACAAAAACAAAACGAAACAGCAAGTTATATTCATTAGTCCTCGGAGCATACTGTAATTGCGTTATAGATACATTAGGGGCAGCGTTTTTGGATCTAGTGATGAAGTCCGCGGCTGCATCAGACATTACTGAGAGGCTGAAGCAGTGTCTCTTAAAGTATACCAGTATTTTCAGCAACACATCTATTTCCATGATGTCAGATAATGTTTAAGTTAGTCCAGTACTAAATATGAAGTGATCCATATTTCCACTGGTCACTTTGCATTGTATATACCTTACTGATGTTCACATAGCCTCATTATAAAACATGGTGTGGTTATAGATATACTTCCAGCAAGCTGATTTGTGACTATCCTCCGTTGTGTAGAAAAAAAATCTATAAAGTGTTGGCAACATCTCAACCAAGCAGCCTGGGAGTTTATTAAATGCAAAGCTCTATTAAGTAGTGCCATGAACCTTGATATAGACCTACTTGAAGAATTCGCTGTGCAGTCCACAACTATAATGGAATCAGTCCCATATCAATACAGTATAAACCACAAATACTGCAGTTACAAAAATTAGAGTTGAAATGAAAAGAGGCTCGCTTTGTGCAGCAAAAAGACACATTCACTAACACTCAAATAACCCAAATCCCAAATCCCTAAGGAAAGAAAAAAAAAATGTAATAACACGGCTCAGTAATGACACCTTAAAAATTCGAGGAGAAACATCTTGGATGCTTAGACGGGTAAGATGTGTCAAAACTGTCTGGATCAGACAGAATTATTATAATTTCTTGTTTATTTGTTCTTGTTTGAAAAGCAAAATATGTGGTAATAAGGGACAAATGTTGCTCTGAATTTCAAAAATATATTCAGTTAGTCCTCTCCATGTCATGAAACCTCCTGTAATGCTTTGAAGAGAAATAAATATTGTGCTGCTTGACAGCTTGTTTCCCTTGGTTCAAGGTATAAATGCTTATTTTCCTATTCAATTTTCTGCGCACCAATCGGGAACAGGTACAGCAAATGCCACAGATGTTTTCAATTTGTATTTTAGGAACTCAGTTTATTGTATTTATTGCTCCTTTATATTGTAATTCATAGATAAATGCACAAGGCAATGTGTTTGATTGAGGGGCAGCGCATGCATTGGCAGTCTTGGTTTGCCTTATTAAATATGAGTAAAGCTAATGTGAGGTACTGAAATTAACAATATTATGACTGCGTGTTATGTTGAACTCTTGTAAACTAAAATAACATATTAAAAATTGAACCTGTGGGTCATACATTTGTCGACTCTACCAGAATACAGTGAAACAGATTACATGAGTTCTAGCCTCAACCTTTTGAGGGACCTAAAAAGGATTTAGTGAACCCTTACATGAGAAAAAGAGGACATCATTATCTGCATTTCCCTGTGCTAGAACATAGCAGCAGTTTGAAGGTTTAAGATCCTGACCATGAACACAAGCTTCACAGTTTCAATTTTGCCACTTTTGTTGCCATCCCCCATCTTTCGCCCTCCTAATTTCATCTCTACAATACTGATGACTCAAACCACAAAAACCCTCTCAGAATATTAAGAGAGAAAAAAAAATCCCTGAACTCCACTGGTCAGTGTAATTGTTAGGAGTCCAATAAAATCAATCATCAACTACAAACAGATTCTAAAATACATCTGCAGATACCTAGTAAAAAATTAATGTATAAACCAGTCTGTTTTTTTCACTCTGATATCAGAACTTTTGTATGAGACTGCGGTATAGTTTACAGGTCGGAGGATAAGAGGCTAATGGTACTAAAGGGTGTAAAGAGGATCTGTATTGTAAACAGGTCCAAGACAGCAGGGCTTTAAAAATCAGTAGTAAAACTTGGAATTCAATTTAGTATTTAAAAGGGAGGCAGTGGAGGAGGTAAGGACTAGGGTATTGTGTTTTTTGTCTATGCTCTCTTCTTTATGATTGGACAGTAACCAACCAGCAGCATTTGAGATGCAAAAAGGAAATATATGTGCAACAAATTAAAAATAAAAAAATAATGAGATGCAATAATCATCGAGCTATTAGAATTTAAAATTTCAAATTGAATGGGGGAGGGAGGTGCTCACTTTTAGCAGGAATTTACTGAAAAAATGATGAAGAATGATGACGTTTGAGAAGATCCTGAAATACATAAATACATAAAATAACTAGATTTTTACACGTGTAAATACAAAAACACCTATGTTGCTGGCCAGTTTAGTGGCATCTCTTTGAAGGAATTTTTTTTAGCTGTCTGGCCAGAACATGGCAGGTGACCATAACCTGGCAGGTGACCATAACCTGACTCTAAATAAATGGTAACAATGCTCCATATCTGATGGCTGTGCAGTAAACCCTTTAGAAAACTAGCGTCAGCAGAATGTGAGGCTGTACTCATCAGATATCTGGTCCTATACTTTCTTTCCCATCAGCCAGTTGACAAATTCAGATTTTTTTTTTTTTTTAAAGAGAGGATAAAAAGCTAAACCAGCTTTAAACTACCTTCAAGATTGTTTCTGGCAAATGCAGTGTCCCTTTTTTTTTTTTTTTTTTAACTGAACATGGAAAGACTACAAGCAGACAAACAGAAACCACAAAGCTTCCAGTACCAAAAATCTGGTCCCAGTTATCTGTTTATAGAGATTACTTCTGAGCCAACATGACAGCTGTAGCCTTCTAAATTTGACACACCAAATTTTTAGGAGCTGCTTGTTTAGATTACCGAAGCCCATGGTTTAAAGTGTTTACAATCTTAAATGATTGATATTACATTAATGAAAATTCAATTGGAAGGAATGTTGTTCCTGAAGCCGAGACAATCAAATACAGAGTATAAGTCTCACACTGTTTGAGTTGTTTAACTTACCTGAGAAACATTCATTTCTCTTACAACCGTACAGTGGTGTACAGTCCTTAAAAACTTATTTTTCTTTACCACAATAACAAACTGCAGCTGGCACACAAAGCCAACATTATGGCTAATGTTGGTTTTGTGTGCCAGCTGCAGTTTGCATTCGGGCAAGAATTGTTAATGTGGTAAAAAAAAAAAAAGAAGATTGCAAAGACTGTCAGTTTTATTTTGGCCTATTATCAAGTTACTGTTGACTTTTACAGTCTCCGTAGAGGAAGTTGTTAAAGGCTGGTGCTGTTCATGACACTTGCAATTATCATTATTTTGAAAAATATTTTTTAAAATGCATATCAACAAAGTTTTCCTCAAAACGTCAAACAGCTTGTTATGGTGTTCTGAAATCGGAATCATTAAAGGAAATATGAAGAAAGACAGCTCATGGTTTAGCCCATGGGTTGCGGCTTATGATTGCTTGCCGGCTCTTCACTCTAAATTTAACCTACAGATCTGTCATGTAATAAAATTGTTGCCATGGAGAAATACTGTAATTACAGCATTTCATCTGTAGCAGTTTAACATAGGCACCAGAATGCTCATAAGAAACCCAAACATATGTACATTTGATGTGCATGACGCCAGGTTCTCCCTGGTGATGGCTACAGAAAAAGACAAAATGAGAGGAAAGAGTAGTGAGTCAGGGGAATCAAAGTTGTACCATGCTGTGCTATTGTGCATTACATTAATAGGTCCCTAATTCCTCTTTCTTTCAGCGTGGGTGGGCACTAAACAGCATTTTCCAAGTAAGCTGTATGTGGTTGTTAGTCTTCAGGGAAGTGGAGGCATTAATAGAACCCCTGACCTGCATGGATTTCTATCTCTTAATGAAATGTATTGTGCACACAGTAGGAGATGCACTCAGAGTGAAGTGCACCCTTCAGAGTAAAGTGCACCCTTTGGCCAGAACTAAACTTTTTTTATTTATTAATTTTTTTTTCCATTTACAGAACATTCACCAATGGCAAATTGACAATAACAATAAAAAAATGTATTATTTATTTCACTGAGATATTTCAGAAGCTCGTGTATAGCGACTTTTCCTGCTTTTGAATAAGCAGGATTAAAAGCATGCTGTCAGAATATGGATCATGTAGTCATATGCTAACTGTGAGTCCTGCTAAGCAATGAAAAATTAATTGGTTTGCTTGTTGCTTTGTAAAAACAATTAAAACAGCAGCACAGAAAAGGGCTTGTGATCCAGGCTTTATGCTCTGACATCTTTGGGGTACGTACCAAAATATATAAACGAAAGAACAAAACAAAATAACAACAACAACAACAACAATACTACTACTAGGAGCACTTCTATTACTGTTATTAATTGGGACTCCAAAATTCAGTCTGTTCCTTGAGATTTGCTGTGAATATTCTGTGGTAATATCTAAACTCCACCACAGTTAAATCCACTTCTTTAGCAGCCATAATTTTTGCTTCTTTGTTTATTTTCCTTGTCATTCTCTCTCTCCCACTCTCTCTTATATGCAAAATAGGTCATAACACCCACTGGCTATTTTTATATAGATAAAAAAAAGGTACTAGAAGAGATAATATAATGTAGACAATGGATTTTTTTTTAAAATTTTCATATGTAAACTGTATTTGCACTTTGTAAAGTAACCTAACTTCAACATGAAAATGTGTGTAGTTGCCTTCCGACTGCTCCCTTATTCACAAGGGGTCACCACAGATGGATCTGCATAGCTGATTTGACAGAGACTTTTATAGAGTATGCAACCCTCCCTGGGATTTAACCATAAGATGAAAATGTATTAATAAAATAGTTCCAACATTATTGTCTTTCTTCTTTCTACTATTTGTCACAATAGTAGAATTTTAAGCTGGATAACAATACCCAGAGCCCCCCCAAAAAAGAACAAAAACATAAGACACAAAACAAAATAAAGTAGTTTTTGTGAAGTTGAGTGTTCTCTGAATGGTCTGACCCAAAACCATGTAGGTGCAGTAAAACCTGTGTCCAATGTTGTCACACTGGCAGTGAGGCCTCACAGACTCCCTGTCAACTGTCTTTCATCATGCCACCCCACGTGGGATAAAATGCATGATTACTATCCCCAATGCTTATTTTTGTCCCTGACACTCCACCTCCATTAGATTACTGCACTGATATTATGTAGGCTGGAGGCCACGCCAGTGAAATGGGAAGGTCACCTTGACTGATGTCTGAACCAAATAAATAAATAAAAATATATGTACACCATGCTGTGTAAGATAATGGACTGCTACTGGGCTAATTTCATCCTTAAAAATCCAATGCTATGGAACAGCATGCCACTCTTTACTGCCATTTACTATGAAATCATGATACATGAATATTGGATTTCACTTTTCATTTTACATACTCTGGGTGGTATTAAAATTTGTCAGTGCCACTCTCCATGCCATGTCAGGAGAGAGGAAAAACTGTCATATCAAGTAGTTGTTTTTCATCAAGAGATACAACATTAGACATTCATATAGACAGACAGACAGATCAAGTTAAGCAGATGGAAAGATTGACCGATTGATGGGCTTTCAGATGTTCTCGAAAGGACCCAATATAACAAATGGCTAAAAACAAAAGAAATCCATGTGTACATTAAATTGCTTGCCAGTAATAATAAAACTGTGTCCTCGAGATCTGTTGCCTCGAAGAATGGAGTGCACAGCTTTACAAAGCACAAAAGCTCCACAGACTCACAGTAATTAAATGGTTTTGCAGTTTCACTAGGTATGCCCCTGTGAAATGATGCTTTAAGATGATGCAATAAATGTCTTTTATTTCTTACACATGCCTACAGCCCCCAAGGTAGCTGCAGAAACACAAAAGGACAGCTGCTCTCTCTATATGCTGATCAATCATAACGGAGCCCCTTTTACTATGCAAAATGCCAGCCAGTGCAAAAAGGGCTCAGGCAGAGTCTGGAAGCCGTTTGAGCATTTGAAGAATTATTAGATAGCTGGATCTAAGACTAAGCTTGGTGGACCCAGACGAATGCTTTATCTGCTCAAATTACGGCAGATCGCATTATCACTCTATTGTTTTAGAAATCGTGGCAATTAATTGTATGCAGTAATGTTCAAACGGGGGTGCAAGCCAGCTGGAAATTACTTGGCGTTCATAAAAGAAACCAGTATATTTGCTTACAAGCAGGTCCGTGACCAGGCTTTAGATATTACGAGGTCCAGATTTTTTTTTCTCTTAATGTAACATATTTAAGGTGTAGCAGCTGTGCTCCAATGACCAGCAGAAAAGGCTTAAATAGTACTGAAGTATTGAACATGTCTGTTGTGTGTATAAAACAATGAAATAAAACAAAAAACAAAATACAGAATTTACTTGAAATTAAAATAACACAAGGGAAAAGGTTACTTACTCAGTGGCTCTGGCCCTGCTGTGCCTCTGATTCACCTAAACCAACCAATTATCATTCCTCATGAGACACGCATCAACCTAACTCCCAATCACAACCCAGCCAGAGCCTTAGTCTTTCCTGAATAAAAGCCATCTAGCGCAAACTGAGAGAAATGTTAGATTAACTTAAATGAAACTGCTATGGATGGATTCTAGAGGTCCTCCAATGGCTTCCAACTTCAGTGCAGAAATATGTTTACAGCTTGGAAAAAATGGTTTGGTCATGTGGCCAACAGCTGTATGGCGTATAATTTTCTTTTATAACTCACTTTGCTAACATTAAAAGTGGCCTCTTTGATTGACAAGTGTGTGGATGAGTGGCGGCTGTAGCTGCTAGCTGTTAAGCTTTACCTTCGGTTGTATTTGTGCTCTGGGTGCCATTTGGACCGTTTTTCATGGAATTAAAAATGTGCAACTTGCTAACCGAGCTTGCTGCCATTAGCTGACAACTTAGTACTCCAAACTCAAATCCAAACATGTTTGCTTCTGGCCCCTGAAAAACAACAAGGTAAAGACCACAATACTAACACTGTGGTTTAAAAGTGGAGTCTAGAAACCCATGAACAATCACTGTAACACAAGGACTAATACATGCATTGTTAATGTCAAATTGTGATTGTAAGGGCATGGTAGGCCCTGTTTATAGTGCTGTAGTGCATATTTTACCTCACTGTCACAGCCGAACATTTACACAAGGAAAGGCTCAGAGAAACAAATGGAGTGGACTATGATATGCTCGCTGAAGCTTGCCCAAGGTATGCAGAAGAGCATCTCTTAGCACACAACACATCAAACCTACGCTACAGCAGCAAAAGAAAAAACTGGGTGCCACTCCTGTCAGCTAAGAACAGCAAACTGAAGCTACAGTCCACATGGGCTCACTAAAATTGGACAATAGAAGCCTGGAAAAATGTTGCTTGGTTTGATGAGTCTTGATTTCTGCGGCAACATTTGGTCGAGTCAGAATGTGATGTAAACAACATGAAAGAATGGATCCATCCTGCCTTGTGTTAACCGTTCAAGCTGCTGCTGGTAGTGTAATGATGTACGGGACATTTTCTTGGCACACTTTGGGCCACTTTGTACCAACTGATCAATATTTAAATGCAGCAGCCTACCTTTGTATTGTTGCTGACCAAGTCCTTTGCTTTGTGACCACATCTTCTGATGGTTGCATCTGACAGGATAACATGTCATGTCACAAAGCTCAGATAATCTCACACTGGTTTCCGGAACATTACAATACGTTTACTGTACTCGGAATTCGCTCCACAGTCACCAGATCTCAATCCAATAAAGCACCGTTGGGATGCTGCGGACAAAACTGCAGCAGCTGTATGATGGTATCATGTCTGTATGGACCAACATCTCTAAGGAATGTTTCCAGCACCTTGCTGAATCTGTGCAATAAAGAATTGAGACAGTTCTTAAGGAAGAAATGGCTGCTGCTGGTGAATGTATACTAGACTAAACTAGTGGAAAACCTTTTGTAATAATTCAACTTGGTTTCAAATAGACTGAAACTTCACCTGCCTGTCCATTGAGACAGTCTGTGCTAGTGGTTGTCTGTCTTTTGCTTAGGAAGGTTTCTAACTGAGTGAAATTGCCTTGAACTCTCTAAGTGACAGAAATGATAAGAGCTGGTCAAATGATCTAAATGATAAGAGAAGGTGCTTCGGTGCATTCTTTCTTGTTTCCTTTGGCAATAGGATACACTGGACTGTAAAGAAGACAGTGCTGTCCCACACATGTAGTAACACAGTAACATTCAAGATGATTCTGCCTCTAATAATTAACATCCCTATAATTATATTAACTATTATTCACACTGAATCATTGATCATTCCTAAAGGGGTAAGCAATTTCATTTTACTTTTGTGACTACCTGTATTCCTCTATTATTTATCCCAGATTAAAATGTATTTAATCCCAGCTGTGGTAATGAAGGACACATATATTTATGACGGCTGCCATCCAAGGTTTTGTGATTCAAGGCCAGCGCTTTCTGAGATAACTGCTAATTCCACTTGCTTTTCCCACTTTGACAAGTTAGAGTCAGCAAGTAAATATTGACTTATCGGCTATGAGTTTAGACAAAGTTTTTAATTGAATGTTTTCATCTTGGTAAAAGGTGTACATTTCTTACAACTTTTAAATTCACTGCTTCATTTATTTTTAGCTTTGACCAATTTACACTAATTAATAAAAGTTTTTCTTTGAATTTCTATTATTTTTCATTTGTAAAACATATGCATTATTCTGTTAATTAGCATTGACCTGCAATGGTAATCGATAACTGAATACATTTATCAGCTTCCTCAGTAATCTAAGGCATCACTTTAACTTCAACAGACTACACAGAAAAACACTGCCAATACTGTGCAATTCCACCAAAAATACTTCTGGGAAATCCTCACCTTGTAAATGTCAAGACATGTAAACACCTCTGACTCACATAAATCAACATGGGCAGCACACTGCAGTCAGATGTCACAGTCCGGGATTGATGTAACAAAACTGTGTCATCAAATTTAATGTAGAAATGAAACGTAACTGTATTTATTTTGTGCTGTTTGAGTTGCACTGCTGCACATCGGAGACCTTGTAGCACAAGGTCAGCAGCAGGTTTATACTGCGTATTTCATTTCAAAAGTGATATACACTGAATGATATTTTTATTTTGCACCAAGGAGCCAACAGAAATCAGCTCACCAGAATTTTAGCATGTACTTCTTAATCCAGTTGCACTGACGCTATATTGCAGTCGACAGAGCAGGAACCTGCAACAATCTTAAAACAAAACTTTGATTTGTCTGTTATTTATTTATTGATTGATTTATCTTCTTAAAAAATGTAAGGAAACATTTTTGAGAAATGTATTATATTTGTCATGACACCTGTCACACACAGTACTTTGTCAGTTGTTATATGATGGATATTGACTTAAGATTTTTTGGGGATTCTTGTCCTCATTTTAAAATGTTTAAAATGTAACAGATATTTCAGAATTGCATCATGCATCCCAAGTGTTTAATTAGCTGTTAATTAAACTTTTAATAGATTAAAATTTAACAGCAATATCTTTTAAACTGACATTTACATTTAGTTGAGCAATTATATTCATTATGGATCTTGTTTAACATGCAAATTTAAATGAGGTGAGCGAATGTACTGTCAAATAATAATTTTTTAATCAACATTTATTTCATTATTTTGTGTAGTGCATACATAATGTAGTTTAGTATTTCTCATTTCTACTGTCAGTGATTAAACACAAGCATTTGCTTGCTGTTTATTATTATTTTGTTTGGCAAATCCATAATGTGCCTTCCAAAGGCATTACATTTTAGTATGCGTTGCTTTCCATTTTGCCAAGACATAGGTGACAAAGCCCTGTTTTATCCTCTCAAACTGTGATTCCCTGTCCTTTTCATAGGGTTGTGGCCAGCAGCTCATTGCTGAGTGTCCAGAGAAATGTCAGAATGCAGACAGGTTGTTATCATCAGTGCCCTTATCTTCTCCTTGCAGGTGCACCAACACAACGAAAACAGCCTGCACATACCAATCAAGGTTTTATGGCTAGTGCAGCACCCATGTAACTGTAATCAGGTGATCAACTTAAGGCCGATAACAGGCCAACATTTTAAATATCCCAGAATAAATTAAAATAGTATAATTGTTGCTTCATTAAAAAGTATAGTGTGGTATAAATATGGTCAAAATTGCTTGACATGGTGCACTGTGATTATAGCAAATGGGGTATCTATATTACTTTCTTTTATGACCATTTTGCAGTGGATATGTTTGTTTTCATATCATTGGTTTGGATCTACTTCTGAACACCAAATTGGAAATACAGCAATACTTAACTTTTAAACATAGTTTCTTGAGTTAATTTTCCCAGTTATATCTGTCTCTTTTCCTAATCTAATGAAAGTTTAATGAAATTTGATTTTGGACACTCTGCATTGGAATCATGTTTTTAAAAAGTACAAACTCATGCTACTATATATTTAAGCACTATGTTTTGAGGACAGGGTTTCTGAGCAGTCTAGTAAGCTAACAATGAAAATGCAAAAAGGTTGATATTTAGCTTATTCACTATCTCAATTTAGCATATATATATATATATAATATGTATATTATCAGTTAAGCATAACTGAGTCTAATTGAAATTACATTACTGTCATGGAACGGCTGCGTGGCAGGTAGGATTAGAACACAGATGCAGGACTCTGGACTCAACTTAAACTCTGCTTTATTGCTGGAACTCACAGGGAATATACAAAATAATGCAGGGCGGGAGCCAGTAATACACACTCTAGGACTCAAGAAGGAAACTTGGAACTTATGGAGTACACAGCATGAAGGGAGGA
This sequence comes from Cichlasoma orientale, assembly GCA_034780415.1. NCBI lineage: Eukaryota > Metazoa > Chordata > Actinopteri > Cichliformes > Cichlidae > Cichlasoma > Cichlasoma orientale. The sequence continues at coordinate 184,111 of JAVDPK010002854.1, forward strand.
TGTGACAAAGAACAGAGGAAGACTCAGACAATATATACACATGCAGTAACAAGGGTAGAGGAAACAGGTGGGAGAACAGTTGGGACTAATCACTGAAGATGAGACAAGGAAAGTAGAGCTAAATACAAAACACAAGAGACAAGAGACTATCAAAATAAGACAGGAAATAAATAACACTGAGACCAGGAATAAGATCTGTGAAATTGACACAGAAACGGAAGATAAACAACATGGAGATGTGATAGGAGGACAGAATGAGAGAAAAAAAGGGAATGAACAACCTATCAACAAAAGCAGGCAGGGAACTAAAGGCACAGAAATGTGAAGAAAGGCCATGGGGGTATACAGTGAAGACAAAGCTATTCTGAGGGCCAACTAGGCCTTAGGGCAAAACTTAGGGGCTAATGCTGGCAATATGGATGGAGCAACTCTGGAGGCCATCTAAGTGGCAAGCAGCAGAGATGGAGCAACCCTAGGGGCTGGCCAAGAGGCCAGTGGCAAAGACCCTCCAATGTTTTGGTTGAAGACTAGCACTGGCGGGGGGTTATGGGACTTGCTGGGAAGCATAGCTGAAGGGTGATGACAGTGACCCTTGGGCGGCATGGCTGGAAGCCAACATTGGCAGAGAAAATCTCTGGGCTGGCAACAAAGGAAGCCCTCTGGAGACCAATGTTGATAGAGGCGACAGGACACCTCTGGTGTTTCCAGATCTTTGGACTCTGGACTCACAGACTGAGATGAAGTGGGACCCACGGGCTCAGGTTTAGGCAGCTTAGGACCAACGGGCACAGGCTCAGGCAGCGTGGACAACGCAAGCTCCAAACTCCCAGACTCAGGCAATGTTGAACAGGGACGGGTGCTGGGATAGGCCAGGCCCCCACACCCTTAACCTGGGAACAGGAATGGGTGGAGGATTAGACTCGGTCTCTTGTGAGGCCCCGGGTGGAGTAATTGTTTCAGGGGGTGCTGGCTTGGATCCACAATCACCAGTTTCTGGAGGACCCTACGAAGGAGCACAATAAATAGAGACTGTTTCTGGAAGAGCTGACTTAGAAACACAAATAATCTTTAGACCAAAAATGCAGTTAGCCATTTGTGGGCAGGAACTTAGCAGGGAATTAGCAGTCTCTGGACATGAAACACAGCAAACAGTGTGAAATCAGTTCAGGCACACAGTTAATTATCTATGGGGGTACGGGCTGAGAGGCATGCATAACAGTCTCTTGCTGAGGGGCACACATAACAGTCTGTGGCTCACAGAATTGGCCCACTCAGACACAGAAAATAAAGGTGTTAATTCTATTGACTCAGAAATTGAGTTTTCACTTTTTAAGTTAGACCCAAAATCAGAAAACCGGCAACTCTGCAGGCTTGGGAGCATTAAATGCGGCGTTGACACAGCTTCAGCACAGACTGGCATAGAAGCACCAAACTCATTTCTGTTATGGGCAGACACAGAAACACTACACTATACTGCTATAACAGCTTCAACTCTTATGTGAAGGTTTTCCACAAGGTTTAGGAGTGTGTTTAGGGGAATTTTGACTATTCTTCCGCAAACGCATTTGTGAGGTAAGACACTGATGTTGGACAAGAAGGCCTGTGTCATGAACCGCTGTGCTGGGCAGGCAGGTGAGGAGCCCAATGCAGGACACTTGACACAATGTGAACTGAAAAAACCTCAGCTTTATTTGCTGGAAAACACGGGAGAACTGAACTGGGCGAGGCCAGCAGCATAAACTCTGTGGGCTCGGGCTCTGGATAGGGCTTGGGCTCAAGGTGTGGCTCGGGCTGGGGAGCTGCTGCTGTGGGCTCAGGCTCTGGATGGTGCTCGGGCTGGGGAGCTGATTGCTGTGGGCTCTGGATGGGGCTTGGGCTCTGGAGCTGTTGCTGGCTTGGGTGGGAGAAGGCATAGAGTGGACACACAAAAAGTCCTTCACCACCCCGTGCAAGGAATCTAGCAGCCAAGGAAAGCTAGCTACCAGTCCCTGATGCTTGACTGTGAAGCTTGATTCCTCTTCCTCGCATGGGTCAGACAACAGCTCGTAGCAAAAGGGGTCCACTCTACGGACGATCACAGTCCTCACTGCATCCGAGGGGAACAGAGTCACAGAGTCCTCCAGTTGTTGTGGCCGCGATGGCGTGGGTGTGGTCTGTGGCGGTGGTGTGGAAGGCAGCTGCGTGGGAGTTGTGCGCAGTGGCGGACACTCCGCTGCTGCCGGGCACATGAGTGAGCGGCTGGCGTTACGAAGAGCCCACCCACTCTGACTTCCTGCGGCTTCGGTGGAAGAGGTGAGCGGCGTCGCTGTGGACTGTTCCACCAGGCTGGTCCCCCCAGAGCCAGGTGAGTGCCGCTATACCTCCTGATGTCCGTGAGGTCCATTGTCTGGTCGCGTCCTTCTGTCATGAACTGCTGTGCTAGGCAGGCAGGTGAGGACCCCAATGCAGGACACTTGACACAATGTGAACTCAAAAAAACTCAGCTTCATTTGCTGGAAAACATGGGGGAACTGAACTGGGCGAGGCCATAAACTCAAGAACACAAACGGAGAACACTGACGATGACGACAATGATGCGACAACAAGCAGGGGAAGATGCAGGACTTAAATGCACGAGGGCTGATGAGGGAAGAGGACACATCTGGGAAACACAGACGAACATCACAACACTAATGACACTAGGAAACACAGATCAAAACCAAATGCAACTCAGAACACTGGGTCAAAGGACCCAGGACCATGACAGCCTGGCTCACAGTCTCCTCTCTAATTCATCTCAAAGGTATTCTATCAGGTTGAGGTCAGGCCTGTGCAGGCCAGCCAAGTTCTTCCACACCAAACTCACTCATCCATGTCTTTATGAACTTTGCTCGTCATGTTGGAAAAAGAAGGGGCCTTCCCCAAACTGTTCCCATAAAGTTGGGAGCATGACATTGTCCAAAATGTCTTGGTATGCTGAAGCATTAAGAGCTCCTTTCAGTAGAAATAAGAAGCAGAGCCCAACTCCTGAAAAACAACCCCACACCATAATCTCCTCCTCCACCAAACACCAAACAATGCAGTCTGACAAGTACCGTTCAACATCCAATGACTATACTCTGTCATTTTATGTGGCCTACACCACTTCATGGCTGAGTTGCTGTTGTTTCCATTCACTTCCACTTTGTTATAATACCGCTAACAGATGACAGCGGAATATTTAGCAGCGAGGAAATTCTGTGACTGGATTTGTTGCAGGACAGATGCAAGACTTGGAAGACAAGGACTGAACTTAAACTCAGTTTTATTGCTGGAACTTATGGGGAATAAATACAAAAAAGGCAGAGGAGGAGCCAGGAATACACAATCTAGGACTTAAGGAAGAAACTTGGAACTTATGGAGCACGCAGCATGAGGGGAGGACATGACAAAGAACAGAGGAAGACTCAGATAATACACATGCGCTAATGAGGGGAGAGGAAACCGGTGGGAGCACAGCTGGGTCTAATCAATGAAGACAAGACAAGGGAAATAGAACTAAATACAAAACACAAGAGACTATCGAAATAACTCAGGAAATAAATAAAACTGAGACCAGGACTAAGATATGTGAACTTGACACAGAGACGGAAAATAAATAATATGGAGATAGGAGGACAGAATGGGAGCAGAAAAGGGAATTAACAACCTATCACCTAAAGCAGGCAGGAAACCAAAGGCACAGAAAATAGGAAGCAGTGTTAATTTTGAACTGTTTTTGTCATAGTTTTTGTCAACAACCCTTTTTTCATGACGAAAACAAGATGATAACTAAATAAAAAATAACTAAAAGGATAAAAACGATGACAAAATTAATTGACACTTTCGTCAACGAATGAAAACGAGACAAAAATGCTTGGCGGGGATGACATCCAATCAGAACCTATTTAATTTTGTGAAAGGCAGGGACAAGTTGGGAAAACATCCAATCAAATGCACAGTTGCACAAATTTGATCTAAACCCGGGAAGGCCACACTAGCCAAGTTATGTAGACAATGTAAGCAGGGAGAAAGAGAAGAGACGATGTATGGACACATTTCTCCTTTGTCATGACAAGCAAAACAATCTGTAAACCATGTGGGGCGACTATCTCTGGTAAAAACACGACAACTCTTAAACGACATTTTTCCCAGTTTAGCGTTTGTGTTTAGAGAAAATCACGCACGGCGGTGGATTAACCTTTCCTAATATTATTCCTGATTGCACACTGCCCTGTACCTTTCATGTCCTGCTGTAAAACGCTGGTATTATCTCAATAAGGTGGTGTTAATGATCAGGTGTGTGGGAAGCAGATGAAACGCTATAATATATGTTTGTGTGTGTATTGGTCTTTCAAGCATTAATAATATTCCACAACTTTTAATAAATGTTTAATTTCGTGTGTGTATAATGACTAATTCAAGGGAACTGAAGAAAAAGAATTTACATTTTACACCCTTTATATTTTAGTTGACTAAATCGACTGTAGATTTAGTCGACTATATTCTTACGCTAATTGGTCGACTAAAACTAGACTAAAACTAAAATTGTTCAGATGACTAAATTATGACTAAAACTAAATTACATTTTCATCAAAGGACTATGACTAAAACTAAATCAAAATTTGCTGTCAAATTAACACTGATGGGAAGTGAGACGTAATCAAATGCTAAGACAGGATGAACTTGACAACTAAATGGGGAAACCAGACAACCATGAGGACAGGACACAGAGAGACAAGACAGACACTGGGACACACATAGATGAGACTAGGACAGACTGGACACGAAAGGGAACTAACATCATCTAATGAGGAACAAAGAACTCGAAGTGAAGACAAAACAAAACTCAGAAGCACTAGGAAATAATATACTGAAAGGATTAAATGTAGAACTTGAAAATAAATCACATCTTCAATTCAAAAGAATAAATCATGAAACCACAAAACTCAAAACTCTGGGTCCAAGACCCAGGGATCATGACAATTATTTTGCAAGTATTTCATCATAAACCAGAAGTTTGCTTACTCTCTTGAAGCATATTCTCACCCACATTTTTTAAATGGAAATCCATCCAGCAGCTGTCTTGACATTTTTGACCATGTTTGGACCACAATGATGACATAACCTCACACTGGACCCTTTGAACAGGAACTGTTTCTTAAGACTCAATACAATTTTAGGTTGGATGTCGCTTTTGTAAACATATAACTTTTCATTTGTTAGTCATTCATTTATGTTTTAATTGATTATTTCTTCTAATTTGGATGAACTAACATTTCACTTTTATCATTTGTTATATTTCCAAACACAGCATTACTCTAATTAAAAAAGAAGAAACACATAGGAAAGTTTGTAGAAGAGAGTAAAAAGAAACGTAAAGAAGTTCTAGCGAGCCAGCACTGGGCTAGGGGACTCCACTCACATTTAAAGCATCCAAATCAAAGCATCATCATTTGTAAAAGAGATCAAGCAATGTTTCTGCATTAAAATTTAATTCAAACTTAATACAGGAAATGATGGGACCCTTTTTTCTTCTAAAGGTTTGTTTAATCTTCACACACATGCCAAATAAAATCTCTTTGATCCTCCTCTCCCCTTTAATCAGGGTACATGCTCTCATGCCCCCCCTCCCTTTTCTGCCTCTCATTCATACTTGCTCATCCTCAACCCGTCTGTCTCCTTGTACTGGTTTCATTTCTGTTGACAAAGCATTACAGAGCCCCCATGTCTTGTCTTGCCTAATTGGTCCACATGGACTAATTTAGCATCTAATTACCAAGCTAGTTTTCATGCTTCTGAATTTTCAGGGTCGTGTTTTGCCTTTAGATAACTTTCCTCCCTCTCAAGGCTATGTAGTTGCTCACATTTCATAGGACTATATGAAGAAGTGTCTATTGTGATAACATTAAATCCAAAATTCAATGACGACTATGAGATAAAAGTGACACCCAAATACATCTGCAAAAAGCAATATGGAGGCTACAGGAAAAATGGTACATTTAAAAACTCTAAAAACATGCATCAGCATGTCAAACGTGTTGTCAAGGTCATGTTCTTTAGTTGTACCACTAGTGTGAACACAGAGCCTAGATGCTTTCATAGCTGTCTGGTAATAAATAAAAAGCTACTTTCAGCTGCTCCCTTGCAACAAGGGGTTGCCACAGTGGGTACCTCTGCACGTTCAATTTGGCAGAGTTTTACACCAGATGCCCCTCCTAATGCAACCCCAAAAAGGATTTGAATCTCCGGCTGAAATCAAACAAGCAACCTTTTGCTTGCTGAGTGAGTGTGTTAACCACTATACCATTGGAGATACTAGTGGTAATAAATAAATATTGAAATAAAAACTGATTTAGGTTTAAAAAAATTAAAAACAAATCTCAGCATAAGGACCTTTTACAGCAGTAAAAATATATGCTAAAACTAAAGCCAAACTTAGGCTTAGTCTTAACCTATCCTACTTACAGTTAAAAAGTTCTATTCTGATGAAGATGAGTAAGTTCAGTAAGGAAGTTCTGAAATCAGTCATCTGCTTTCTTTCTCAGGTGTTTTACCGTTTCCCTATCTGATATCACCTCCACTTTCCCACTCTGTCAAACTCAATGCTGACCTCATCTCTTCTAGTCCAATCATCTTTCTATCCGCCTTCCTCGAGCCAATCAGCCTCCGCTCAGTGTGCTTTAAATATCACTGCTTACCTGTCATTCTCCCTTCCACATTCATTCATGCCGCCAAATTTTGTTTGACTTCTAAAAAAGTTTATGTTGGCTAAATAACAGCAACAGACAAGCTTGCAGTCACACCAATCTTTCTGTAACTAAGATAATATTAAGACAACAGGCTCAAGCAGAATAAATGTTTTTTGAGTAAAAAAGTTGAAATGCTGTGTAAAATGTAAAGAAATACAGATTGCCATCATTTGCAGGGGATTTTCTTATTTATCCTCTAAATTAGAGGCTTTAATTACAATATACCCAACAATTAGGGTAATGAGTTAAAAGATTCATTTTTACCAATTTTATTAGTTTGGACTAATGCGTTTGTACGAAATCTATAAAATGTTTCATTTGTTGAGTAACTTAGAATAAACTTGTAGAATTAATTGTTGGTTTTGATGTCATGAAATTTAGATTCACATTACATACTACATGACCCTAACATTTTGTTCAAATGTTGAAACTCCATATTTAGTGAAATTTAAAATTTTCTTTTCCTCAGTCCCAACCATGAGATTGATTTACAGTTGTGGTCCCGCGACCCTGAGCAGGATAAGCGGAAGAGAATGGATGGATGGATTTTAGATTTTCTCTAATCCACACAGGTCAAAATGTACATATAGGCTCAAATATACAATATTTGATTAAGTGTCCCTTAGCAAAGGACACTTAACAAGTTGCACCTCAACTAGACGCTTTTGGTGGCTATCATCAAGCTTCCTGCATAATTCTGGCTGAATATTTGACTGCTCCTTTCGGCAGAATTGGTAAAGTTAATTTAAATTGGTTGTTTGCTTGGCACGGACCTGACTTTTAAACATAGTCCACAAGCTTGGGCTTGGAGCTTTAGGAAAGCCATTTCAGAAGCTTAATGTTACCCTGCTGTATCCATTTCAAAACCAGTTTGGATGTGTGTTTGGGATCATCGTCCTGTTGGAACACCCAACTGTGTCCAAGTTTCAACTGTCTTTTTATTTGAGGTGAAGTTGAAGAATCTGGAAGTAGTCCTTCTTCATTATTCCATCTACAATGAGGCTGGTGTTCCAGCAGTTTCCAGTTCATGGTCTTGGTGGTTCCTGGGTTGTTCCTGAACATCCTAACCAATTTCCTCTCATCTGAGGTAGACAGTTTGGGTGTTCTTCTAGCTCTTGGCAAAGTGGTAATAGATCCAAATAACTTGTACTTGTGTCTAGTTGTTTTGATGATCTTTGAATCTGCAGTTGTTTAGAAATGGCTCCAAGAGACCTTCCCAAGTTGTGTAAATCTGCAACTCTTTTTTTTTTTTTTTTAAGCTCTTAGCCTTGTTAAGTTAAAGGACATTGTAGAATCTTCAGCATCACTTATCATTTGAGTCTGTATGTATAATTTTGACCGTGTGTGGATTAGAGAAAATCAAATGTGTGCACCCAATCTTTGTTATTTTAGTCATTAAAGATGTATGCTGTAGAATGCTGTTTGAAGGAATAATTAAAAGCCCAAAATGACCTTAACATTCATGTCAATTATAAATTTATTTAAACTTCTGTAACTGTAAACCACTTAAAAGTCAGAAAATGTCATGAAGCCTTCAGTTCAGGGCATTATGTGGTCAGTTTAGGAAATTTTAGCGTTGAGGATGTTTTAGCTTTAGTTTAATTCATTTGGATCTAAAGCCATGTAGCAGCTATTTTCCTTGCGTGTGTTAAATACTAAGACAGATGGATGACTCCGACTGAAAGGATGACATCAAGGGACCAAACTTGTTAAAATGGTAATATTTTTCTTCTTTTTTTTCTCTTTTTTGTGTAGCTAACAGAAACCATTAAAAACAAACATATATCTTGATAAACAAACTGTTTTTGTAACTCTGTGGATGATTCTTTCTTTCTTTATTTAAAATTTTAATAAACAGAGCCTGAACTTTGAGACTTGAATGTAAAGTACAAGACAAAAAAAGGCTAGTTTAGTCTAGTATAGAAAGAAAAAATCATCTAAAGTGTGTCAGTAAAATGAAATCAGAAGAAAAAGTGTGAAAGCACATTTCAAAAAGACAAGATGGAAAAGTGGACTGTAAATTTACAATGGAAAGTCTGTACTTTTTTTTTAATGCTAGGCTTCCTGTGAGTCCATCTACAGTAAGTAGCTAATATAGGGTGACTTTCATTTCTGAAAATAGTCTCATTATGGTTATACTATAGACCATTATACTGATCACAAGTTGTGTCATTGAAGAATTATAATTTGCAGCACTTTTTTCTGCCCTTTTAATGATGACCATATCATTAAACTGAACAGGCTTATGTTTTATGTGTGTAAGATTTTTCAGCACCATAGTTACTTCACCATTACCTTAATTACACGTACAGTTGATTGGTCTGTGAGGGCGTAAAGATTAAAAGTGCCAGGAAATCTAAGTGTGAGGGGCAATGATGTAGTGGGGGCATCTAATACTAGAAAAAAACCCAAAACACATGCATTTACAAATTTATCTGTTTTCAAAAAGCAACTGCTTTGAAAAGGCATGTCCTGAGGCTGGAGTGTACATTGCTACAGTCAGATCAACTAGAACAGCTAGACCGGCTCCTGTTCTTATTTTCATGGCCATAAGTTCCTGTTGAATAGAGGCCAAATGCATTTGAGGGAAATTATACTTCACAGATCTGTTTTGGCAATCAAAGAAGGGCACATAAAAAAATTAAATAAAAATATGTGTGCCTTTGGAGTGCATTTTCACTTAACAATTTGAATTTTTTTCTGCAGTACAAGTAAAATAATTGACTGAGAGATGCAGATGATGGTATAAGAAACAACCACATGTATGATAATAGCTTGTGGACCATACGTTGTTTTAGTGCTCGCTGCTCTTTTGGAGGCCCGGTGAGAGGAGACATGAAACTCTAAGGGCACTCAGAGAGCACATCCCCCACATCCCCATGGCCAGCGCTTAAATTAGCAGCTTTAAAGTAGGTGGTCCAAATGTTCATGGATTCTTCGTGGATCTGTGCCCCACCTCTCCGCTGAGTTTCATTAAATTTGCCATTAATCTAAATACATTGCAAATACTAAACAAACCACATTCAGTGCAAAGACTTATATTGAAGCTCTTCTCTGCTGTCTTGTCTGTTCTTGAGGTTGTTATAAGAGCAACCTACTGTATGTCTTGTGGTAAATGTGACTGCTTTTAACTGCATTAATTTGCATATATGTGTTTATCTTGTTAAATTGTGATATTTTTTATCTGTTGTAACTTTTGCTGCCCTCTTGGCCAGGTCTCTCTTGGAAAAGAAAATTTTAATCTCAATGAGACTTTTTACCTGGTTAAATAAAGGATACATACATACTGGAATGTGTGTTGTGCCAAATTTAAGGTTGTGCAAATGCTCTCAGTGGTAAGCATTTTTGAGTCTGGACAAACTTGACTTCAACATGGAAATTACTGCATTACATAAAACTAAAATTACACACGCCATGCCATGGTCACTGTGAGGCTACTGTGGTGTAGCAAAATGTTTTTCCTTTTGGCAGTTTCTGCCTTTGAACTCAGCAGTTACCTTATTAAATCATAAGTTGCTGGGTACATTTGTTAGGTTATCTTAAGTTAGTGCAGACCTACGAATGCAGGCTATTAGACAGCATACAGCGTCTTTGGTAACATTTAGGTAATAAGATATGTAGAGGTACATACCCATAAAGTATAAATTCAGTTTATATTCTGGATAAAGACACTCATTTTCCTCCCTCACACTTGAAAATCAACAAATAAATACTGATTTTATGAAATATCAATTTTTTTAAAAAAAAAAAAAGTTGAACAAGAAAAAAGAGAGTTTACACTCAGTGTGTGCACAATGCACTGCAGGCTTCAGCTTATCAAAAGAAACCTTCAATTACAATTAATCAGTTGCTATGAAGTTTTATTATTTGGTGCAGCCAAACCTTGAAAAACATTTAAACATGCGGAGGACTGTGGCTTTTGTCCCATATCACTCTCACTGAAATCGTATTAGAAATGCATATTTAACAGTGTGCATAAACAGCAAGCAAAGCCTCTTTCAGTGCTCTTGTGGGCCCCTGGTTGCTAAAACAAGAATAAAATTGAATCACAGATAAATATTCTCCCTTAAGGAGATGAATTTGAAAACAGCCATTTAGCACCAAACTATGCACAAAACATCATTGCAGATGCAAGAAAATAACTTACTGCAGAGAGGAAAACAAGCTTATCAGCATTACAATAGGTCTACTTTGTAATGGATACTCCTGTGCTATTCTCTAAAGGTATGCTGATTGACTATTAACTGTCATCAGGAAAACATGAAAATACAATCACCTTACAGACAAAACGACAGCCAGGTAAAAAGAGTCAGACTTCAGTGCGGCCTTTTTTGTTCCAGGGCCAGCAGGAATTCACACAAGAGAATAACATATCACCCCCCACTCACCCCACCCCCACCCCCAGACAGATCTATCCTTTTATTTATTATTTGAACAATTTGCATTTTGCCAAACCTTTCATTCTGTCTGTTTTCCTAATGTTCAGCATGCAGAGCTTGAGATTTGATACATAACACCTGTGTATACACCACATTAATTGGCATGTCAATTGTCAAAAGAAGCAGAAGAATTCAGATTCTTAGTCCTTTCTGAAATAAAACATTTAGTTGTTTTTGCAGCATAAAGCACTATGGAAAGGCTCAGATAAAGAATCTCAGGTAAATTACTAATGACTAAGATGTGATGCTATAATTACATTTAATCATAGCATGGGTTAGAATGGCTTTCAGTTTCACTCGTTTGCTAAATGGAATATGGAAAGTCAATCACCACTAAAATGTTAATGCAGCAGGTACACCAACACAATTATCCTCTAAGATAATGACTATAGACTCTCACTCTGCATGAACAGCAGTGATGGATAAATGTAAAATAGGAGGTTTTACTGCAGATATTGTGTCTGCCGTGCCTTTAGCCAGTGTCTGTCTCAGTATTAGCTTAACTGCTCCAACATGCAATTAATTAATGAGAGTATTAAATGCTATCCCACCGGAACAGTCAGCAGTATGGGAATGAACTCAATTTCCTTTCCGTATATGGACTGGTAATAGGAGAAAGGGTCTTAGATTATCTCGAACCTGAGTAAACCTGCACACACACACTCCTGCAAAGTTAAAGTCAATTAACTTTATGGGTATGCAGCATCGAGATATAACTGTGGTGCAATTAGGGCGGCCATCTCAGGGCATTGGACACTAGTGTTTTGTCTGATGTCGCTGGTGTCGCAGAGATATGCAAAGCGCGGGGGGGGGGGGGGGGATTTTAAAACAAATCAGCTGTAATCCAATTGTTTGTAGAAGGCTAAACCTAACAATATATTAGGTCATCCATCCATTCCATCTCATGGTGGAATGGTCTCATAATTCTAGATATATGGCAGCACATTATCTTCATATTTTTCATGTCCACAACCAGTGCCCAGAGGCACCAGATTATGTCATTAATGAGACAGGTGTGTCACTCCCAGCTCTGCATTAATCAGGTTGCAGGGTTACTGTTGTAAAGGGGCGTATTCTCTCCCAAACCCACAATATCTTCCTAGCCCCATAAAATATACAAATAGATTTCAGTTTCAAACTTTAACCGGTGAGTGAAAAACAAATCAGCAACAAGGTCACACAAAATACACAGGGCTTACTGTGACTCATAGCATAGGTAAGTACAAGTACAAGTTTTCCAGCTGACAAATCTTCAATTTATGCTACCACCACCCGTCTGACAAATGCAGATTTGGGGTGGTTATCTTTTGGCAGTCATTATAGCCACAGCAGTGCAAAGTCCAGGCTTTGTGCTAATGCTGCCTATTGTTGTTATTTGTAGCTACCTTGGGGTTTAATGTCTTAGTGATAAGTAATACCTGGGTTTTTCAAAATCTTAAGATGGCATTCCTTATAGTGCTGAGCAATAATGGATATAATTCATTTGCACAAGTTCAACTTTTCAAAAATTTTAATAGTGGCTCAGCGTTGTCAAATTTAAGTATTCTTAGCAACAAGTGCAGTATTACAACACATATAAACACGCTCACAGGCAAGTCGTTAATCTACATAATGTAATTTTTTTTCAGCAAACTGCTTTTTGTGTGCATGTGTACATATTCACTGTAAATTTGTTTACGGTAAATATGTAAACCTATGTTACTGTAAACCATTGTTTTCTTCCACCTCCATGCCAATATTTTACATTATTGCTTTTTTTATGGCAATATGTCTTCAGTCATGTTGCACTTGTGTTTCGTCTTACATTTAGTCTTTTCAGTCTCCCCCGGCAGCAGTCTCATCATTTAATTGTTATGCCTGCATGATTCCTGGTGTTGCCTAGCACTGTCACATTTACAGATAGCCTCTCTCCCGCGCTCCCTCCCTCTCTCTCTCTCTGACACACAAACGCATAAACACACACACCCCGTGTGTTTACATTCGTGATTATCCATATCTTGTCTTTATCTGCATTTAGGTCTTGGACTCTGTACAACTTTGAGCCTGTTTGTTAAAAGCTCTTTTAACTCGATGAATAAAGTCTGATCAATGCAGAAAATTGCAGGTACTTGAAGGCTCAATGGAAAACTCGTTGCATTTCTATTTAGGATGATTCTCTAAGCCTCAAAACATCTGCTTGTTTACTTTTTACTTCCGCATCATCTAAAAATTAAGACTGGCATAATGAATATAAACATGTCAGTCAATACAAAGCCGAAAATGATCTGATTAACTTTTCTAACATGCACACAGCATAGAGATAATTAAACTCTATGCTGAATCTAAAGAAACTAAAACTATACTTTTATGCAAATTATTCTTTGTTTTTCACCTCCTTTTGGTGGTGATGTATGATGCCAGAAATTTGATCTAATTTCCAAAAATGGTCGATAAAAGGGAAGAGACTCACCTCCAACTTTGGAGCACTCGAAGGGTAAAGTAAATCATCAGTCAATGACAGGTTTGTATACAATAACAAATAAAAATCATTATTACTGGACAATGCTTATAGACGGGTGAGTTTTATGTTTTTCTCTAATTTGAAAAAGAGTCTCAGCTTGAGCATTTTTTATTTCAATTTACACAAGGACAAGGTTTCCTTTATTCAACTCAATGAAGTAAACTAAATATAGCTCTAAGTCAGACATTGATCCACAGCAGTATTTAAAGATACATTAAAGTCAATTTTAATGTTGATGTGATAATTTCACTGAATAAAGTTAATGATTTTGGTAAGTAAACTAACAAACAAACTTTTCTGTCGATAATCCCATGAGGCCATTTCCTAGACTTCAGGTTTTTGAGGCTTTTTTATTTAATTTTTTTTAATGTTTATTACTTCTTAAAATGTCTTACATGTAACATATTGCATTTGCCACCTGTGAAACAGATGTTACATGTGTTTTTTTCTTCTAGTTCCATTCAATCTGCAGTGGTACAACAACATATGGTGGGACTATATTGCCTGGGGAGGAGGGAGGAAAAAAAACCCTCCCACTGAACAAAATTTTAAGGTAGCAAATTACATACATTTTGCTTAATTTTTTAAATAAAATATAATAGTAATGATGATACAGTGACATGGCACACACTTTCAAAGTTTGATTACAATGAAAGAGGGAGCTGAAAATTATTTTTATATTTTAAAATAAATAGCAATGTGGAAACAAATAAATGTTATTCCACAATTTAATTAAGTTACAATTAAAGCTAATCAAATACAGAGTGGGGCCATTTCAGGCAATATTCTGTGAAGCTATACACATTTACATATAAATGCTGTACAGTACAGTGCAACAGTACATTAGATAGCAATCTAAATTACAGTTCTATAAGATTTTCTCAAATACCCTTCTGCCTGATGATATAAGATTATATCAAGCACTAAACAAACATATTCATAGCATCCCAAGGGCACTATGCAATCTGTTCCAGAGCTGTAATGATGAGGTAGGGAAGACAAAAAACACAAGGTTGCAGTTTACAATTTGAAATACTGATGAATTACAGGTCAACAACCTCTCAGTTCTTGTATGGGTGGACACACGGAGGATAAGACAGGAGAATGTGCTGGGGCAGTTATGCTGTACAGTGTAATCTGTGCTTACCAGTGCAGCTCTCTGTGGCAGGGAGCAAATAAATCTGCCAAGCAGCAGTAGATTCATAAAATCCCTCAGGTGGCTCTGTTCATTTATCTACATTTTCCAGGGCTTCCAGCTGCCAAAAGCAGGTGGCACACTTTGGCTTGGAAATTGACTGTTTTAAAGATGTAGAGCCGTTTAAATGGGTGGGAGAGCAGAGAGGGAGATGCTGCTAGGGCTTTAAAGGGAGGCAGTGGGGTATAGGTGACAAGGTCATATGGTGAAGGGTACCAAGTATGTGGGAGTTCCGTGCTGTAACATTAAAAGGACTTACATCAAAATTGTCTCATTCAAAAGATAAATTGAAATTTAAATGCCCCCATTTCTAATTTTCTCCCCTCCAATTCAATTTTGAGATGGGCGGCACACCCACTCAGTTAAAGGCAGTGCCTGTGGCGGGGGAAGGAGAAGAGAGGGAGAGGCAGAATGAACGTATGCTACAAGATAAGAAATTATAGATGGAAATAATCAGGAGATCTATTTCCTCTCCTTCCCTCCCTGGCCTGCTGCAAATATGATGTGGCAAAGAGGGAAATTAAGAGTTACTATGATGCACCTCATTGCAACTCGCACTTATTTGGGAGGTCTTGTGCTTCTTGGGATTGCACTTGGGGCCTCAAGCAGCTGCTAGCCAACACACACTGATGGCTTGATTCATATTAATGCACTGCTAACCTAAAATAGCATCCACAAGTTACACTGCTGAAACCCCGTACTCAACCATGGAATCGGTTTTATACTAGGATTGAATTTTTCTGAGTATATATGTAGACA
Organism: Cichlasoma orientale; assembly: GCA_034780415.1. Taxonomy (NCBI): domain Eukaryota; kingdom Metazoa; phylum Chordata; class Actinopteri; order Cichliformes; family Cichlidae; genus Cichlasoma; species Cichlasoma orientale. The sequence continues at coordinate 199,753 of JAVDPK010002854.1, forward strand.
TTATAGATAAAATGCACATTAAAAAATCATTTAAAGAAATATCTGTTGTATTTTCATGTGGTATATTTTTTATTCTGCAGGCTGAAGGATAAAAATTACCTTGCCGGCCAAAGCTTATATATTTCAGTGTTCCAAACAAACAAATTGGAGGTGTAGGGAGAGAAGCATTTTAACCGAGCAGCAGCATCAGCAGTTATATAACGTTACAGTAACATGCTCGAAAAATCATAATAACAATGCTGATGATCAAAAGTTACTATGTTTATGTTTGATATCTTAGTTTCATCCTCATGTAGGACTGTACAAAAGTCTTAAGCCACCACTCATTTCTTTATATTTTATGAGGAAATGGGAAATAGGTGCAGCAATTTATTGAAACGTGTGCAAACATTCAAAGAAATGCCGTATACAAGGCAAAACCTGAGTTTGTACAATTCTAATGAGCTTCAAAGTCAATATTTGGTATGACCAACACAAACTGAAGTCTCTTAGGCATGCTTTCTTGTAATTTTATTTATTTAACCTTTATTTTTCCAGGAAATTCCCACTGGGACTTTAAATCTCTTTTATAAGAGAGTCTTGGCCAAGACTAGCAGCAATGTGCAGAGTTACATACAAACAAATTTCTTTAATTAATCTTCAGGAATAGTTCTCCAGTCAAGTTGATCCCACACTGCTTCAAAAATGTTGAGGTCCGGGCTCTGGGGAGACCAGTACATGACTGATAGTGTGCTTTTCTATCCAGGCATGCTTTTACTGTGTTGGCAGTGTTTTTGACATGCTGAAAAATGCCAGCCAGACACTTTCCAGATGGTATTGCAGGGTCGATCGGAATCTGATCTGATGGGTTTTGACAAGATCTCCAACACCACTGGCTGAAATTTAGCCCCAAACCATGACAGATCCCCCACCATGTTTTACAGATGGCTGTAGACACCTCTTTCCTTACTTCCTCTATACATATTGATGATGATTTGAACCAAAAATAATTTTGACTTGTCACTCCCTAAGTACTGTTGCAACTGATGTTCATTTCAGTTCATATACAGTTTGGGGATACCTCAGCCTTTTCTCCCTTTTTCTTCCCCTAGGAATGGCTTCTTGACAGCCACCCTTCCACTGAGACATTTCTGATGAGGCTTCAGTGAACAGTAGATGGATCAACTAATCTGCCAGATGCATCTCTCAGGTCCTGAGTCAGGTCTTTGCAAGATTTTTTTTCCCCTGTTTCTTAAGGACATGACTTTTGGATAATGTTCATCTGCTGTACATAGTTTTTAGGCCTACCACTTTTCTTCTGTACTTGTTCAGGTTCCAGATACATCACACACCATAAGGAAATATGCCATTTTCAGGTAATAGCTCTTTGGGAATCACCTTGCTGGTGCAAAAATACTACCTGTCAAAATCTTTGACATTTTCCCCTTGAGTTAGGTGTCTTTTTATGCTTGACTGATCTATGGGTCAGTGTTAAGTGGGGTAAAAAAAAAAAAGACATTCCTCTGAAAATGGTCAGGTACAAAGACTGGACTGAAAATACGTGGAAAAGCAGAAAGAAAAAGAAAAAGAAAAACCCACAATGGTCACAAAAGTAATAATAAAAATGGACTCAAAACAAATGGTGCCGGGCACAAAAAATCCCGACCCCGGAAGATGTTTTAGCTGATTTGAATGTTGTCTTTCTCACAAACATGTCACTCTCCAAACATTGAATCATTGAGATAACACATAGGTCCTCTTTTCCATGCCCTTAATTTTCCAAGGTTTAAAAAGTTGAACTAAAATAACTTTGATTTCATGGTCATTTTCACTTTTTGTAAAAGCTCTTATAATGAAAAAATATGCCATTTGTTGGGTGGGTGATAATAGGGAAATTGAGTGACTGGATTAACAGAGTCAAAAGTTGTGTCATATCCAGATCATATCCTGATCAAATGTTACATGTCCATGGAAAATAGTGATATGCTTCATGTTGCAACAAATGAGGATGATGCCTTTTTTCATCTGACACGTGGCCAAAAATATCTGTTAAATGGAGTTTACCATGTTAAAATCCAATTAGTCAGCACATCCGGAATCTGGATCAGATGAATCTCAGATGAACTGGTGATAAGATTTTTAAATTTTTTGCCATATGTTAAAGATAGGGATTTCTTTTTTTTTTTTTTTTTTTTACCTTGACATTGACCTAATCATGGCAAAAATTTAATTATGTCATGTAGGCGTCACTGGCCATCTTTCATCCAACTTTTGGTATGAATCAGTTTTGCTGTAATATTGTTAGCAATTAACAAATTGTTAAAGCCGCTGTGCTGCATTATTTATTATTACTTTTGTCAGTTTCAAGTTATTTCATTGACCATTGTGTTTTTTTCTTTCTTTAACAGAAGGGTACCAACTATTTTGTCCAGGTCTGTATAACCCTGGCCTGGGCCAACGTTTTAGGCCACCTGGCTGATAGACTAATGTGGTATGCTTATCTTTGATAAAGAAATTACATAATAATACATAAATAATATCTCAGACTCAGAGCTTTTTAATTGGGCATTTTACTTCTTTTCAGGATGATGCTACAGTAATGTATGTATTTAAGTACGACTCACTTCTTGAGGGTTGTCAAGTTTTGCAATGATACAATAAAATCTGCAATGCATAAACATCCCCATAGTCACACTGGCTCTCTGTGTTTTTGCATTTAATTGCCGCTCCATTTGAATTCAACTGTGGTTCTACTTTGCTTTCAGTTGCCTTGAAACAGAATGGAGTACAAGGCGGAATGAAAAGAGCATAAGCAAACATGGATATGAGTTTTCAAACAGCCTTGCTCACTCTTTCTTTTTTCCAAGAGCGCCTAAAGATTGACATGAATAACTTTAATGGGTTTCTCTCCCTGCTCTTAAGGAAATGATGGAATACATACAACACACAAGGAGAAACATCGATCAAAGCCATTCATGTTTCCCACCATGCAGTATGGCATAAAATCATCAAGAAATTAGGCAAATTCATGACCTTCTATTTCAAATATGAATGTGTGCATGGGTCTATTTATTGAGGTGTGAAAATATGTCTTCTCATGCTTTTTCTGTTAAGTGAAGTAGAGTATCACCATCTGCCTAAAATGTCCCTGGATATCTGTGGTTCTTGATAAACTCTCTCAACACTGAAGGTATTATGCAGGAAACCAGTGTGATTACACATCATTAGAGGTAGTGCAATGCTGCTGACTATATTTTTTAAGAGCAGGTCAGGGGTAAGTAACAAGGTGAAAAGTGCTGAATTGGCAGATTTATTCCTATGCATGTGGTCAAGTCTCGCAGCATCGCATGATGTCCACTTTGACTCTTTTTCATTTTTTCCCCCAGAAAAAAAATGCATTCATAGCAATATCTTCTTTGAAGGGATCTTTCCAAAAACACAACAGTTACTAAAATATTATTTAATATAAAACTTTAAACATTCAATATTATGTGAAAGTTAAATAATTAGTTTATATTACTGCAAAGCATCTCTTAAAAAAACTCACTCCCTCACTTGAAATCCCTGTTAATTATATGAAAGGTATAATGACAGCCATAATGATCAACAGCAGATAGAGATAAATGTAAAAGTCTAATGTAAAATGTCATATGCAAAACAGTTTTACAATAACCTTAACATAATAGAGCAGGATATGTTTTCTATTTCAACATTAACTTTAATTATACCTATGATCTTAACCTGACATTAATTAAGTCTTGGTTGGCAGTGGTTCTCAAAATTTCTCTGGCATGACCCCCGCTTCAGAAGCTGAAATAATTATATTAATATAATATTTGTAGGAATAATAAAAAATAATTAGCTATACAAATTGAATTTTAGTTTAACAAATATCATCACAATAGCATTTAGGATTGATGCCTGCTTAGCAGGATATGCTGTGATTTTCCACATGGTCTAATAAAGGAGGGCAGCTGATATTTTAAAAATGATTTAGCTCTATTTGTCTCCAGGCAGCAGACCTCTGAGGTTATTGTCTTTTTCTGCAGCACCGAGTCGTGTCATAAGGACCTTTAGACAACAAATCTTATGGTTGAATGGGGTTGGGGTTTGAAGAGTTGCAGAAGAAGCAATTTTCTGCAGTTGATTGCTGGTACTGGGCATGGTATCATATGTAGCTCGGATTAGGAAACTCATTCCAGCTTGGGGCATCCTCCACACGTCATTACAGCTCATCTTGATGATTCCCTCCCATGTTGTCCAGTACCCTGCTGACTAGTACCACTACTCCTACTACCAACCTGTTGGTTCTTATCTATTTTTCCAGGCCTTCAGAAATGTGATGAAACACTATGGCTGACATATGCTTGTGTGAAAGCTCTGCTGTATACAGCCAGGCCATGTTTCAAGACATGCATTAACAATGGGATTGTCTCTCTATACACACTCACAGTAAGACAAAGTCTTTTCAAGATGTCTCCCTAATCAATCAGCTGGAGTGATCTTAATCCTGGCTCAGCAAGAAGTTCTTCGAGTTTTCTCAAAATCGATTTACACCAGCTACTGTTTGGAGAATGATGGTTACATTGTATTTGTAGCTACAGTACCTAATGGTAATGCACTCTGGTTGGACTCTGATTTGACTCCTTGCATTCTGTCTGCAACCATAAATAGTGCTGTGGAGGTGGCACATCCTATTACTAGAGGCTTTTTATCCTCCTATGCAATAGAAAGCAGGTGTATGTTGTTATCATACCATCTGGCTGTCTGTCCATCCATCTGTTCATGAGTTTATACCTTTCCAGTCTTCAGACTCCAAAACCACAAGGACTTGAACCATGAAATTTGGCACGTGTGTTCTTTACTCTTCAAAGATGTGCAATACGATATTCATATGTCTGTCACTGTCATGGTCCTGGGCCGTTGGCCCAATGTTTTGTTTTCTTTTGGTTTTAAGTGGTATCTCTGATTATGTTTATTAGTTCTCTTTTGTTATTCCAAGTTCCTTGTGTTTCCATGTGTCTGGTCTGCATCTTTGTTCCCTTGTCCCACTTCCTGTTTTATTTTGGTAGTGTCTTGTTTCTTGTGCAGTGAGTTTAGTTTTGCTTCCCCTTGTCTCGTCAGTGTCATTGTGTTCACCTGTGTTCCCAGATGTTTCCACTCCTGTCGTTATCCTCTTGTGTATTTAAGTCCAGTGTTTTCTCTGCCTCTTGTTGCGTCGTCTGTTCCTCTGCTATGTGGATCCTGTGTTTGCCTCATCTTCCCTATCTTTTGTATTCTGTCTAGTCTGGCTTTTGTTATGCTCCTGCAAATAAAGTGTTATTGCAGCTTTACCTCGTCTGTCTGTCCGGGCATCTGTCCATAAGGTTTTACCTTTCTGGTTTATAGATTACAAAACCACAAGCAGTAAGAGTGTTCTTTATTCTTCAAAGATGTGCAACCTGATATTCATATAGTACGGCAAAAATTTGGACAAGTGTGTCCAGACCTTTGACGCTACTGTGTGTCTGTCCATCTGTCTGTCTGTCCATGAGATTTTACCTTTTCAGTCTATACTATAGACTCCAAAACCACAAGGATTTGAGCCATAAAATTTGGCATATATTCTTTTCAAAGATGTCCAGCACAATATTCATATTCCTGGGTGTTTAGTACCCTTTTGTATACTTTGGCTGTGTTTATCTGAAGTGGAGAATAAACAACATGGATGGTTTCAGGCTGCTAATGCTATGATAGAGGCTATACCTATGATAGAGGCTATGAAAGAGGCTGCATGTCATCAGCATATATGCTGATGACATGCAGCCTCTTTCTCATGCCTGGTCGGCTAAACCTAATCATGTGATCATAATGTGCCATGTGACTGGCTATACCTACAGTACTTGACCATTACTGACTGAAATGAAAAATATCATGTTGGTCAGACCAACATGATAGACAAAATAGTACAGACTATGACTCATCATTGAGCAATATTAAAGCCATACCTACTGCTCAGCAATATTGCGACATTAAAGAGAATTACAGAATACCAGTCTCCCGTAGCATGCGTAAATTGTTTTGATTTAACCCTTTCTTTACCACCAAAAGTGCTGCCATTCGTGGGCTTCCTGCACCAGCATGAGTGAAATTACTGTAATAACCCTTTGTTGATATTGGAGTGCAACTTCTTGGCTTTCAGAAACCTTTTGGATTTTTCCAAGGGAACAAATCATTGTTTAATTGTGGTAATGCAAACTGTCGTGTCGGCAACAATAAGATGCACGTTAAAGGTGGTTTAAGGCATGTCGCCCTCAACAGCTGGTTATTAAAGGGATAATGAGTAAACTTAATATTGAAAATATATTTTGTTGGAATACGTATTATATCTTTACTAACTCAGGGGTGACTAAAAGTATTTGGATAAAAGTTTAGGGCAAAGCCTCCAAATTAGGACAATAGTTTTGCACAAGGTAATAAGATGTCTGATGAAGGATTTTCTATTATGAAATGGAGCTGTAATGTTCTCCTGACTTGTACATTTATTTTATGTTTTCATTAATCATGGGAGGATATCCCCATCACTGTTGATCTTGTTTGGGGGTGATGCCACCTGGTTGATACTTCCATGAATGATAGTAACACAGAATCTGGGGTAAAGCATTGCTTAAGGGAACATTCACAATTATCAACATTTTCCAGAGTGTACAAACCGTCGGGGGGAGGGGTTACACCCAACATATGTTTTTCAAATAGTTAAAAAATGTTGGTCAGAACTATGTAATTCGAGCCCTGCTGCCTGACCGCCAATGCCCGAGGCATCCTCTCTCATTCACTTGTACACCACTGCACTATTGCATGGTCTACAGTGATATGGCCTCCGGTCTGGTGGATCAATTCAAAGGCCTCATTGAATTCTCTAAAATAGGCCATCATTGATTCACAGAAAGACTCTACTAATGATATTAGACAGGAGCAAGCTGCGAGTGTGGCGCAGCAGGTGTGGAAAGCAGCCAAAGTTGCCGGAGATATATTCAACAAGGAAGTGGAAGTATTGTGCCAAAAAGCCGAATCAAATACTGTACCCAGTAAACCACAGAAAACAAGTTTAGCTCTGTCTTGCGTCCTGCACTTGGGCTCATCCCTTCCTGCCACACAGTCTCATATGACAGACGGATTTTATTCAGAAGGTATGTCCATTAATTCTACATGTTCCCGCCATGTTTTCATCTGTGCCGGCTCGTATAGGACGAATCAAGGTCTGTACGAGCAGTACGAGCGCTGTATGTCCACAAAACACGGCAACAGCGGAGATTTCAGGTTTCCGGTGTTGTGCCAAAAAGTGATTTCCAAATTTTTTTTTATGTATTATCTTTGCTTGTATCGGTAAATAGACTGTGATGCACAGGATTTATGAAGGGCTTATATATAAAATGAAGAAATGACGTTTTTTGCAAACATATTTTTACTCTGCATTATTGTATCTACATTATAATCAATCCAGTCCTTTTTGGCTACTCTTTATAGAACTTATATATGTTGCAATTTCTGCAGCCCTCTTGGGCAGATCTCTCGGGGAAACAAAATACATTTTTAATGCCAATGATAGTTTTTACCCTCATTAATAAAGAATATATGAAAGTCACTTTGCCACAAAATGACTGCAGCTTCTACCTTGTGACAGGAGTGTTGTTTCTTGCTCAAAATGACGTATTATCATTCATGAGAGCTATTTTTTGTCACATTTGTCACAGATATTAGGCCAAACATTAATCTTCAGCAATTTAAATACAACCAATCTTTTTTTCTTTTTTTTTGGCAAATACCAGAAATCACTTTTTGGCAGACGATCATTTTTTGGCACAACACCGGCATATCTCCAAAAGGCTCCAAAAGGCACTGATGTCACCGTAAAAAGTGACTAAATTTGCTGCTAGTCGCTTTTTGGAAAAAATAATGTCGCTAGGGGGTCTGAAAAGGCCTAGTGACAAAGTCACTAAGTTGGCAACACTGGCTGCCAGTGTTGCCAAAAACTGATTGCAGATTCTACAATGTGACAGGAATGTTCTTTATGACTCAAGATGAATTGATATCATTCATAAGAGATAATTTTTGAGATATGCTTGACAGATTATAGGTCAACAAATCATTTACAACAACATAAATACCAGCAATAATTTTTTTGGCAAAAAAATTCAGATGACAAATTGCTCCACCGCCACTGTGTACAGTGTGGTGGCATGTACATTACGCGTACATGCAGTGCAGTATACATTCAAATTCAAATTCAAATCAGTTTATTGCACCCTATAAATTCTAATATATAGGTATATCTGTTCATTACAGGGTATACCGTGCCTCTCGCCCTATGACAGCTTAGATAGGCTCTAACTGACCCTGAAAAGCATAAGCGGAAGAGAATGGATGGATGGATTTTTATTAGTGCAACAATACATTGTTTTAATAGATAGGAAAGAGTATAATTGATACCAAGATTTCCAGCATTTTTCAACACCAGGATGTGTTTTTAATACTATTACATAAAAATACCAAAGAATCAGGTGAAATTAAATGTTATGAAAAAAGATCAACAATTTTCTTTGTACATTTTTGGGGAGGGGGGGGGGGGGGAGAGTATTCTTTGTACACTTTGGAAAATTTTGATAATTGTCTGAGCTAGTCTAGTTGCTCAGTGTGATTCTGCTCTCAGATGATGTTTGAGTGTTTCACATAATCTGGGAGTCGGATTTTTCTTGTCCAACAGATATGTCTTCTTGCTAGTACATGTTCTTTGCTCAGAAGAGTAATTCAATGGGCCAATTCTGCAATAATTTTGTTGATTAAGAATAAATGGAGTTAACAGTTCACACTGTTTGGTTGGAATGACACTGGTCATCCAGACCACTGTCAACAAACTTCACCAGACAGGTCTTAGACAATCCATTATAATAACTTGCATGTAATACCATTTGGTCCCGGAGCCAAACAAAACCTAGCTTTGTCCCTGATTTCCTTCAGTCTTGTTAACAAGGTATCTAACCGTGTCACTAGCAGTGTGGCACCAAAGCCTGGTGCTCCCAGAGACACATCCTTTTTTAAGTTCTCCTAGATGGCTTTTGGTATATTCCTCCAACTCTTCTTGGTATTCTGACTTATTATTTGAAATATAGTAAAATATATTATATTGACTTACCAAGTTTCATGAAATCTATAATGGGTCCTGAATGAGAAACTGACTACATGAACATGACATGATTTTTTTCAGTTGTAATGACTGCTTGTAACATCTCGTGTGCAGCTTCTGACATTTTGAATCACTACTTAACCCTAAAATGGGCGCTAGGGCTTTTTTGGTCCATACTGGTCTACATTGCGCACCCGTTGCCATTGCCACGGCTATTTTCCCACTCGTTAAAGATATATATTTTTTCTTCATATTATACCCAGTCTGTCACACCACCAACTATTTCTGAAATTAATAATCATTGAAATACACACAACTGAATTTAGCTTTTGTGGAAGTGTGTATTTAGGTTTTGTGTGTGTTCACACTTGTGAACACATACATAGCACACTTGATGAATTTGCTTAGTAATTTTGGGGAGGCAACTTCTTTTTTGAATTCATATTTGCATACCTCCTGGTGTTATCCATGGCTCTGATCATGACATTCTTCCAGACTTGAGGGAGGGATAGTGGGGATGAATGCTTTGGGGATGAAAGTCCCAGCAAGACTCTTAGCCATGAGTTGTAATAACAACAAATTATGTAGAAATTAAGCCAAGTCTATGTTAATGAACCTGTGGCCTGATGGCTGAAGAGGGGAATTAATTCACTAAAAGCTATATTTAGATTTCTGTCTCCAGGTCCTTTGTCCATTAAAAACAAATTTCTTGAAAATATCTTCTCACTTTTACAGAATGCTTTATTTAACTCTCAGCTTGGTTTTATATTTCTTGTTGTTTTTCTTTATTGTCTTTATTTATTAACTTAAATATTTTACAGCCTACACAGTCTAGTTCATAATAATTGTTACTATTAGTTGAAATAGTAGTTAGAATTATTCTGAAAACTACTATTTAGAGAATCATAATTTTTAAAGCTCTACAGTAAGTATGATTCTTCTGTTACTAATAGCACCAGCAGTGTAGTGAAACAGCTACATACAGTGTGTTAGAATTTCAGTGGAAAACTGATTAAGCTAAATGACTGCCTGGGTGTCCAATTATTATATATATTTTTTAGCCCTACAATTTTAGGGAGGAAATTGCAATAACATGCATAGCTGGTACAATATCTTGAACTGAGTTATTTATGAAAATGTGCTCTGACCTGCAGATTATTGCACGGCTTTCTGTGAGAAAATATAATCGACAGGCTTGGAAGTCATCTGTTCAACACTCAATCTGCATCTTGAAGCATGTCTCCCAGGAAATAAATGAATGTAATTAAGGAGTGTATATTCCATGCCTTCCAGTTTGACTGAACTCTGATTTTGTGTATATACTGTATGATAGCAGTTTAGAAAAGAGAAGAGAACTAAAAGAAAACATATGCATGAAACATTTAAAGTAGAGATATGCTTTAAAATACCTTTGATATAAATCCAGTCTGTGCATATTGTTTGTTTTATACAAATGATTTAACCATGGTTACTAATTTTCCAATTAATTTTCCCCTGCCCACACAAATGTTCCAATCTGTCATCATCAATCATGATCAGTTTTATAGTGTCTCCTATTGACCCCGTCATCTGGTCTACCTGCTGCTGCCCTTTCATATTCTTTTCATCTCATTAATTTAACAAATTTCAATTGTGTATGTTTTTGACAGGTTTCATTTTCTGTCTGAAGTTTTAAATGGTTTTTATCAGTGTGGGATTATGGACCGCCAAGTCATGCATATACGTAAGCCTGAGTAAACAATGCAAGGTTAATAACACTCAGTCAGACATTCCGTCACTCTCTCACTCCCAGATATGCTTGCAGACATTCACACTCATTAATAAAGACAAGGGTATTTAAAGAAGAATTAAAAGACAAATGGAATGAAAAGAAACACTGCACACGTTTGTATTCTATAGCAATGCTGGCAAGGAAAGCGAGTCAGAGACATAGAGGTTTTGAACTATACAAAGACAGATTAATCACCTCGATAGGAGCAATACAATATGCCAGCAATCAATCAAGCTGTGGAATTACCCACTGTGACAGCAATCTATTCTCCTGTTTAGCCTCTTTTGTACATATTAATTCTTGCGGTCAAGTCACCTCCACTCCAATCTGCTCCACCATGGGAATCCATTTGAGCATTAAAATGTCCTCTGGCTGATATAATTTCAGTGAAAAGCATTTTGAATATCCCCTGTTTATAACTTAACTTTACACTGAGCAGACTGACAGGCTATCAATACTGAATGTTTTGTAGAATTAAAAAAAGTGAATCTAATTTACAGTATCTAGTATAGGCATCCAAGGTCATTACTTCCCAAAACAACCCAAATGTTTTTTGTGACTGTAAAAGTGATACATTGAGTTATTTGTAACAGTTTTAGTGTCAAATTGTGATTTTTGATTTGGATGCTTAATCTGAAATTACTACCATGTGTTCAGGAGATGCTGTGTTTTGGACATGTTGACACAATGTGGGGCCAGTGCAGCAGTTTTCGAGTTGGACTTGAGTTTCGACTTTGATGATTTTCTTCAAAAATGACTTGCAAAATTAAATTTTAATTTAACAGTAATGTTTTGTGACTTATTTGACATATTACACACTGTCATCATTTATTTAACAAAAACTAAGCCAAAATGCAGAAGCTGTGTGTGGAAAACCAAGTATACCCCAACAGAGGTGGGAAGTAACGAAGTACAAATACTTTGTTACTGTACTTAAGTAGATTTTTCAGGTATCTGTACTTTACT
>JAVDPK010002854.1:211731-269041 GCA_034780415.1 Cichlasoma orientale
TGCAGTTTTATAAGTGTGCGACACCCCCCCCCCCCCACACACACACACACACATCTTCATATTGGATTTGTGGTAAGAAGTGACCCTTCACAACCAGTATGGACCCGAGAGGTCGTTACAGTGAGTTTCTCCACAATTACATCTTTCTACAGCACGAGTTTAGAACCGCTTCTAAAACACACAGTGTGCATACATTTGTATGCATCTGACATGGCTGTAAGCTAAATGTGGATAATAGTCTAATATAACTTCAAAGCACATGAAGTCTTTCATGAGTTGTTTGACTGTAAGGCTGCACAGAAAGAAAAAAAAATGCCCAGCTGAATTTTCCTTATGGTGTTATTTTAAAGTCGAGTCCTGAAGTGCTCAGATTTTGTTGCGTCTTCACTCTTGCACATGACATTTAATTAAGATTTAATTCTGATCTGCAGAAGCAATTGTGTTATTGTATTATCTTACAGTCATTTTGCAAGGATACATTTAAATGTGAATAGAAAATATAAATATCATTAGCAACTGGGGATTACCTGCTTTACCTACACCATCTTCATCTTCATCCTCATCGTCATCGCTGCACCATCCTAACAAACAGTAACACTGTCAAAGTGTATATTGTAGATATCTATGAAATATTCAGAAAAAAAGACATTTTACAGACATTTTTGTACTGGTGCGTCCATTTTTTTAAAATCTCCAGCTATCTTCCAGTTTAAGAAGTGTCGATGTGTCACCTCTTAACTGGTATTTGAAGAAAGGGTGATGGGGGGGTGGGGTGGTGGTGGTGGTTGGATTTCAAATTGCCACGACAACACATCCATGGAAAGTAGGGCTAACTCAGCTTAATCTGTCCACTGAGTCTGAAAGCCAAAGGCAGAGCTTAGTCTGCATTTGGGTGAAGATGAGGTGGGTGAAAAAGGATAAATAAATAAATATCGGCTTTAAAGTTTGACCTCATATATATGGTCACTTTCAAAAAGCTGTGTGCACTTACTGAGTAGAATTTGAAACCTGCCTTCTGACCTAGAGTATAATCATACTGCTGGTCTTATTCAACGGGGGGGGGGGGGGGGGGGGGGGGGGGGGGGTGGGGGGGGCAGGGGGGGTGGGCAATGCCAGCATTGCATCTCTGATCTGAGCATTTTATGAAAATATGCATTCAGTGATTCTCAGTCCTGTGGCCTGTTTCCTAAATTCAGCATAATTTACGTACAACTGGAAGAGCACATTGCACAAATCTATAAAAATGCTGTCCCCCCACTGAATTTGATGAAGCTTTCTTTTGCTCTTACAGACCAAATTTAATGCCACACATGAGCTCGTATGTGACCTCTGCGCATATTCTGGTTAGTGAAAGACTAAACGACCTCTTTCTCTACCAACCGTGTCTTCAATTAATATGATAGTGGCAAGATGTAATGTAAGCTTTGCCAATGAGGAGGAAAATAACCGACTGCGAAAGTCTTGTCTCGCATATTGAAACGGAACTACTTCAGCAACAAGATTCATTAAAGTCTGTGTGGATGTTTCGCAGAAAGCCCGTGTATCTGCCACGATAGGCACAGACAGTCTGCGGCACATTTATAAACCTCCAGTGTTCAGACTGTTCTGTCGTACAGCTTTTTCATCATGAAACTACACACGACAGAGCAGAACATCCACTTGAACAATTATCCACATGTGGATGATGTCACATGCCTTTTTAACCTTGTTTGGATAGAAAACCAGATTAATTCTGTTCTTGGTCTTCCACCAGCAGTGTCCTCGAAGCCGCACTTGTTTCATTATGCGTAGTCACTGCGCATTAGTATGGACGCTAATAAACGTGATTGTCTCATGAGCCATAGGTGTTCAGGCATATGACTCACTTCCAGTGGTTGAAGAAGTATTCGCATTCTTTGCTGCAACACACCTGGTTAGAAGTACAAGTTCTGCATTTTAAATGTACAGTATTATCAAAGTTTACATTAGTATCAAACCCATTATGCAGAAAACATCCCCCCCTTGAGAGTGCGTTCTGATTAAATCTGATCACAACAGCAGAGTGAATGTACTTGTGTACGTTCCACACTGCTGTTCACTTGAGACTCTACCTATTATACGGTGTTACAACTATATGTTGTAACTGCACACATGAGAAACGCTGAACTCTGATCAGACATTCAAAAGAACTCTAATGTGCAAAAAAGATTAAGGCTCCAAAGTCTTCTTCAGAGCTTTCCCTTGTCTTTGCTGCATTGCAGCATCAAGCTCTTTTCCGTCATAAAAGGCTGTCTTCATACACTGTGGATTGCATTTTTATAAATATGTGTTTTTGAAGTGGTCTGTGAACACTAGGGACTGAAGGTAAAAGGTTAATTTCAAAACTGGCAGCAGCTTTACCTTTGTTTTTAAACTGATAATTCCCTTAAATAATGTTGAAATCAATATTTTATCAAATTTGGTTCACATCAGCTTGTCTGCTGACTTGCACTCTGGGGGCAACAACCAATTTTTCGGCGCTTCCAGTGTAGCCAGCCAATATCCGGGCTGTTGCGTTTGCAGGTAATTGTTTTGAAATGCAGATAATTTTTAAAAGGTAATAAAAAGCTAAATCAATGTCAGATGATAGCTGCCTGTTTTGAGATTGCTTTTGGAAAATGCAATCTGTCTTTTGATTCCCAAATGGACTGTTAACCAGCATGCAAGAAAACCTCAATCCTGATTGGTCAATAGCACTGAGAATACAAGAGGACTACAAATTAAAACCAAAAAGATTCCAGTACTGAGAATTTCTGTCTCTTGACTGCAGATTCTACATATTCATATGCAGATATCTTGTTATGAAGGTTAATACTTCATATATTGGACTGCGGAGAAGAAATCACAGATGCAGGTTTTTTTTTTTTCAGGTTTTTGACATTTTGTGAAAATAAATAACAATATAAGTGTGTAACAGAAAACAGAAAATCAGTCAATGTGGTGGGACAAAGTGGAATTTATGTTAAAGTGTCAGAATATATGCTTTAGGTTTTTAGCAAACATGAGTATGATCACATATGTTGCACTCTTACAACCTTCCATGGCTTGACAGATGGGTTTTGATCATTCATTGGCTTGGAGCTTCACCAAATTATTCATGTGCCCAACGTCATTCCACTGAATTAAAATCAGCATCAGTCAGACACTTGAAGAGGGCCCAAGAGTTTGGGTCCATTATTTTTCTGTCATTATTATTATTATTATTTCTGCTCCTGATGCACATGCTGTCATAGTTCCCTCTACTCTAGTCACACAAACATTTCGCTACAGTGGGTTATCTATCTAAAGCATTCAGAGTAATGAGTGTCTTCCTTGGTGCAGTCTCACAGTGGTCACACCACTTGAACCTGAGCCAAATGTGGTTTTTCTACTTACCTTCGTTTCTGAAGACAGCGAACAACATCCAAACAACTGTGCATACAAAATGAAAATAAAAGTGGCCCAACGGTTATGGAGCTGACCTTTGGCCTGGAAAGTTGCGGGATCAGTTGTTGGCCAGGCAAGATATATTAGAAATAATAAAATAAAATAAAAAACCACCACTCATTTGCCTGTAAGCAAGACACTTTTGTTCCAGTGGGGTTGGTTGGTACATAAGAGTGCAGCTATCAAATGTAGATGTGTAAACCCGTGTGAGTGCGGAGCAGGGTAATTCTGGAAAGGGATATTTGCTTGGTGAATTTAACGTGGATTTAAAAAATAAAAATTCACACCAAGGGAAAGAGTGGTGAATTGATCTTTATGCTTCTGTTCTCTGTTGACATTTTGACCCTGGATTGAAATTTGACTGCCATCCCCGAGTCTTTTAAGCACATAAATACAATATTTAGATCTAGTCCTCTTACAACTTGGTAGCTGATTCCACATGGATTCTTACAGCAAGCACATTAGACTTAGAATGCATGAATATCATTTTATGGGGATTTTGAAGGATTTCCATTTAAGAGCACAGTAATGAACAACATAAAAATAGAAGCGATGCCGCAAACCTGCAACATTTTTGCTGCCTTTAAGAACATAAACAGCTTTCTTTCAAAAATACTCCTAAGTAGTAAATTAAGGTCTGTCACCCTTTGAGGCTTCCCAGATTTGTTCCTACACTTCAAAATAATGCCACGTCTGTGCAGATTCTGTTGAGAAAACATTTAATGTTGACACAGTAACTCCAGAAGGTGTGTGTCGTCCCCGGTGAGAGCAGCAGCTACTTTGGTATTAGGCTTGGAGGAGGTTTGGTCTTGTGATTGAAGTGTAGCAGATCACAGAATTAAGTCCACATTATTTCCCATGGTGAAATGGATGAAGCCCATTGATTAAATGGTGTTAAGACTAATTATATATTTCCTAAAATCTGTACTGTATCATTAATAGATTCCCTTCATCACAACAACAAAGAGCAGCAACAAAGAGCAACAACACTTAGCGTGGATGGCATATTATTTCTTTTCTGGCAGAGAGTACAATGACTGAATTAGTAGACATATAAAGCTCTTCAGGGAGCTAATTAAATAAGAAGTTGTGATGTATGGCTGCTAGAAGGATGTGTGTCAACTCAGCCCTGTCCGATGTATAGACTGAAGATTTGTATTGATCGTATGCTTTGTCTTGTGCCTCAGGCATCAGCATGCTGCAGTGTAAGCCATGTGCCTTGCCTTTGTCTGTTGAGTTGAGCAGATAAGGGTTGTGATAAATCTGCCTGAGAATAAGCTGTCATAGAGGTGGCGCACATGGGAATATTTAACACAAACATAAAAAATGGCTTGTCTGTTGTTTTATCGTTGAGGGTATACGAAATGGCAAAGTTTTAAAATACTCTCACCTCTGTATTTTTGCACTTTTCTATCTCTGCAGCCCTCAAATGCACAGAAGTTTGCAGTCCTGCTCATCTTTGTTAGGCTCAGGGAACAGACAAAAAAATGGAGGAAAGGGAGAGATGCTTTGCGCAGAACGGTGAACCAGCACCTTATCGCCTCTCAGTAATATGCAGAGGTGTAAAACATTTGGCTAGCTTATTTAGATGAAATGATTTAGTCCTGGTTGTGCGGAGTTAGCGAGGGCTGAATCAAGTAGTGTGTTGGGGATGAGGAGGGAGGAGGTGAAAATTGGTTTCCACTATCTTACGGCACACATAGAGACCCAGCCTGGTTTCCTCTCTCTCCACAGACTCCCTTCTGATGATAACGTGCCCTGATAATGGATATATGCACCCAGATTTATTTTCTATTTCCTGCCACAACTGCTTTTCGAAGAAACTTTTTTTAATGTATGAGTTTTATGGCTGCTTTCAGCTGTGACATTCAGAAGGCAGAGTTCCAGTAGCAGAGAATTGAGGGGAACATTTGCCATGCAAAAAATAGAAGAGGGTGCTCTTTTGTGGCCTGAAACTTTTACTGTAACATATATAAAAAGGCTCTAATGGAAGTTCAGATGCAAAGGATGTGAAACTTTCACTCTGCTGATTTGTCTGCCTCAGTGTCTGTCCACAGAGTTTGTATCCCACTTGGCATCATTGCAGGAAACTATCACAGTGCATTTCATTACGGTTTCTCTGTTGTTGGAATAGTCTTTGCCATGTGATTCATTAAGGCCGTCACGGATGAAAATTTGTTTGTCATTTATTTATTGTCTATTATTTGAAATCCAGTCTGTTACGCCCAGAGTAACACAGTCTAAAGTTTATGATGCGGAAGATGGTCTGAGTGACTTAGACAACCCGAGGTAATATCACAACCCCCAGTTTGGCTATATTTGCCCCTTCCCCCCCTAATCTTTAAAAAGCGTTGGCTTTGTCAGTCATGTGACATGTGACCCCACGACATACTTGCTAGGGCATTTCAGTGTCCCAGAAACCAGCCCAGCCTCTGTGCTAGGAACAATAAGGTTCCTTCATCACCACAGACTCGGGACTGTGGTTGCCCCAGGCCATATATCACATGAAATCCCATATGAATGGAGTACATGTGTGTGTCTGAGTGGAAGTGTGTATTTTGTTGTGGTGATGATGGGACTGTATTCCCTCAACACTTACTCAACACTGCTCTAAGCTGTTCACCCAGTGAGATTAGTGACTGCCTTGTTCTGGTCCATATCTTCCCAGTAGGAAGTGTGTGCATGTGTGTCCACTTATTTATAGCCCAGCCTCTTGGATGATATTCAGAACCAGAGCAGGACAGAGGGGGGTTTATGCAACACATTTGGCAGATTGGACTGATTCATATCTTAAAAGAGCATGTGCTTTGATCTTGTGTTTACTTTGTGATTAGGAGCACACAGTTTGCGGCCTAAACTGTGTGTTGAAGAAGTGCACTATTGATTAGTGATGGTCTCGTTGATACGTTTTTAATAAATTAAATCTCTTCATAATTTTAGATTTTAAATATAAATTAACTTTACTTTTCTAGAGTGAAACAGGATAAGCTGAAGAGAATGGATGATGATCTCAAGCGGTGAGACATACGCTATATTGCCAGAAGTATTCACTCATCCATTCAAATCCCTGAATTCAGGTGTTCCAGTCACTTCCATGGCCACAAGTGTATAAACCGAGCACCTAGGCGTGCAGACTGCTTCTACAAACATTTGTGGAAGAATGGGTCGCTCTCAGGGGCTCAGTGAATTCCAGTGTGGTACCGTGATAGGATGCCACCTGTGCAACAAGTACAGTTGTGAAATTTCCTTGATACTGAATATTCCACAGTCAGCTGTTAGTAGTATTATAAAAAAGTGGAAGTGATTGGCAACGACAGCAAGTGGTAGGCTATGTAAAGTCACAGAGGTCAGCGGATGCTGAGGTGCATGGTGCACAGAGGTTGTCAGCTTTGGTGATTATGGTGTGGGGTTGTTTTTCAGGATTTGATCTCAGCCCCTTAGTTCCAGTGAAAGGAACTCTTAATGCTCCAAGACATTTTGGACAATTTCATGCTCCCAACTTTTTGTGGGAACAGTTTGGGGATGGCCCAACATGTCCTGTTCCAACATGACAGTGCCCAAAGCAAGGACCATAAAGACATGCATGGGCAAGTTTGGTGTGGAAGAACTTGACTGGCCAACAAACATTCCTCACCTCAACCCGACAGAACACCTTTGGGATGAATTAGAGTGGAGACTGCTCTAATGGATGGATTAAGGCTTGATGTCACTCCAGCTCACATGCATGTGAAGGCAGACGAGCGAATACTTTTGGCACTATAGTGTACATCCTCCAAACAAAACTGTAAATGGAACTGAGTTCAGCATTTTGCCAAAACTGTTCCCTTTTTATTGGATACACAATGGACATGCACTTTAGAGTGTTGATGGCTCAGTCGGAGACTAAACAACTTGTTAGGTGCAACCAAGGGTCAGTTTGTCACTTACTATTTTTTGCATGAGTGTGCACACGCACACACACACATATTACATTATTAATGTATCTTACAGGTCTAACCTGGTTATCTCATCTTAGCAGTCAACTCCTATAATACTGGCAAAGTTGACCAGTGCTCTCCAAAGCATGAATCCTGTGGATGCTGTTGTCCCATGAGGAAGATTATGAACATTATTATGGTGC
Organism: Cichlasoma orientale; assembly: GCA_034780415.1. Taxonomy (NCBI): domain Eukaryota; kingdom Metazoa; phylum Chordata; class Actinopteri; order Cichliformes; family Cichlidae; genus Cichlasoma; species Cichlasoma orientale. The sequence goes on from JAVDPK010002854.1 coordinate 219,296, forward strand.
CCTTTGTAGAATAAAGACACATTCCCACTATGCGTTTTGGGCTCCACGCTTTCCTTCTGTGTTTTGGTAGCCAGTCCATCTGCAGGTACAGGTTAGGAGTCCCTCCCTTTGAAACTGCATCACTAAAGAAATGATAAGGTTAACATCTGCCTTTGGATGTAAAATGTCTTAAGCTTTTGAGAGATTGTCATAAGAAATTAGTATAGACATTTATGTTCCCCTCAGGATAAATTGTAATCACTTCAGTGATTCCCTTTTCACATAAAAAATTCAAATTTGTCCAAAAGCCTACTTTGGTTTATGACTGAATACTTGTAAAACCGCAGTCAGCTTCAGTTTTGATTTATGTTTTGTTTTAGCAAATGTTAATACAATTATACACTAAGGTAAATGTTATACCTACTAAACTTCAGCGTGTTTAGAATGATGTTATTTTAAGTGTATTGTATCTGTCTAAATAGAGACAGCGCAGCTTTATCTTGTTCATTTTTCTTTCCTTTGTTTCTTTTTCTGTGTGAAGATTCCAATGATTTCAGCTAATTATCATTCCTTTTAAGAGAACCCAGTTTGAAAAAGATTAACACAAAGCACGTTTTTAAGTTCAGGTTACTTAAAGTACCATTATATTTTATATGTAGACTCCCCTTTGTGTTAAAACAGACAGACTAGCTTCATTATGCTATCCTCTCAGAATTTAAGTGTTTTTGTATTGTTCTGAATTGATATCTGAACCCTTGCCATTATTTTTTAAAGAAATTCAAAAAGCGTGAGTTGATGTCATGGTTTTCTATTCTGCACCTGGCTGTCTGCATCGGGCTTCACAAGAAGGAATCCTTTCTTCTTCCTCTTCTTCTTCTTCTCTGTGTGTGTGTGTGTGGATGTGTGTGTGTAAGGGGTGTGGAGAGGTCACTGCCTTATAATTGAATAATTGACTGGAAAAACTCTATCTTGCCTGAAAACATATAAAAAACTTGAAAGTCACTGACTTGGAAAAACAGTCCAATTGTCAATGAACCCTAAAGCTAAAAAGAGATGGCAACAAGCATTTGCTAATTAGATGAAGGCTTCCTCCATCATTGCCCATTGTGGGGATGATAGCAACGCGCAGGTTTGTATTTAGTTTTTCAATTCCTTAGGCTTTACAAAATGCCATCTCTAATTTTCGACGAGGATCTGGCCTTGAAGCCCCTGGTAATATCAAGTACAAACAATCAATCCCGGCCAATCTCTTGAGGCCTTAATGGACTTGGAAGGAATATTAAGAGGTTTTGTCTGCAGAGAAGCTTTCTGCCACAGCAGTCATCCCTCAGCAAATTTGTGTTTGTGTGCCAAGGGAGGCCACACACTGGGACTGCTGTAACAAGCTCTCAGTCCTACTTTCTGAGAAGCTGCTGCCAGGCCAACGAGCAAACGAAACACATGCAAATATGGTGCTCCCACGTAGACACATAAAGACTACACGGGCTTCATTTTACATTAAATCAATCAGTTTTCAGTCAATAGCATGCATTTCAACAAGATATTTTAATTCTTCTCTGTTTTGCTGGGTTTATGTGACAAATATGGCTGTGCTGATTATTATGTGTGTGTGAGGCTGCACAGGCGGTGGCATTTTGCGATGCCAGACTGAATGTGGGGTAACCATGAGATTGTGGGACGAGTGCCCAATCCTTGGGTGGCAGTCCAGTTGTAAATCCGCCTGTTGTTGCCACACATTGAAACTAATGAAACTAATGAAACACCATCCTAGATGTGTCATCGCTTCTCAGTATTACCTCACGGTTTAGCAAGAAAAATCTGCACTGAGAAGTCTAATTAACTCGGATAGGAGGTCCTGTTGCAGGCTTTCCATCCTGGTTGGTTTTTAGAGAGGGGCTGTTGGCGTGATGTGACATGAGAGGGTTGACTTAAGATTCTGACTTAATACTAGCCTGACATTTGTGTTTGGATTTTTTTTTCCTTCTTCTGTTCTTTTCTCTCTGTCAGTATTCATTTTCTGTCTCTGCTTGAGTGCAGAGACAAGACCATAGGCTACCTCAGCGACAAGCTGTTCTTTACATACATGTATTTTTTGTGCCCTCTGATATCAAAGAATAAGTTATTTACCATTATTTTATTTCAGATTTTTCTCCCTTCCCCTGCTCGTTTCTTCAGCTCTCTTCTTCGATTTCTAATTTTCATCCCTGTATTTTCATCTCCATTTCTTGCCCGGTGCTCCACTCTCTCCATTCTCCATCTGTGTTCCTCAATCTTCTCTCTTTTTACACTTGCATTTCATTCCTTCCTATGCATTTCTCATTTTGTTCTCTAATTTATTTCTCAATTTTCATCATTCACCATCTGCCTGTCAATTTCCTTTCACCCCAGCCTTCTCTCCATCCCTGTTTGTTGGAAGTGAACATTTCACTGGTCCAATTTAGCAGTATTTCACATTTTATTCTCTTGTTTTCAATATGCACTTACCCAGTGTGTATAGCACAACATAGTATATATCTATTTGACTTTACCCACCTGAACCTTCCTGTCTAAGTGGCTGCTTAGCCGACTGCCAATTTAGAGTTTAACCTCGGGAGAGGAAGGCTAGTGCCAGAGAGGCAGATGGTCAGAGGCGGAGGCAAAAGATGCTGGGAAATTCATCCCTTAACCTCCAATGTTCACTCTGTCATTCTGTCTCTTTATTTCTGTGGTTTTATGAGTGAATGAGGGACAGAGAAAGACAGAGAGTGATAGAGAGAGTGATAGAGAGATAGAGAGAGAGACAGAGAGAGAGAGAGAGAGAGAGAGAGAGAGAGAGAGAGAGAGAGAGAGAGAAAGAATGGCAAATATATGTGGGTGTGCTTGCTGGGTGGCAACAGCAACAGCCTGTGCACTTAGAACCAACTTCACAACCTACCTGCATATTTTAAAGCCCTCATGCAATATTGCTTCTTATTCTTCTGCTGATGTATGTTGCTGCTCTCACCAATTTTCTGCCTCATTGTCATTCATATGCAATCTGTTTGTTTGGCTAACCTTCTCGTATTCAGGCCATTTCGGCTGAGCTACTTCATGTCCATGTGTCACTGAGTGTATTTTGTGCTATCTTTTGTATTATCTGCATCACCTTGGTGATTCACGCCTTTATCAGAAATGCTGCAGGACTTCTTTACAAGCTCAAGGCTTTCACACCTCATTGAGGTGTAAGACCACGCATTAAGACTGGAACAATAAAACCTTCAAAGAGGTCTCACAATTGCACAGTTGCTTTCTTTCCTTTGCCTTAGTAGAAGGATGTCTTTAGAAAAGTGTTTAATTCTGCACTGATAACCTGTACTCGTACTTCATGGAAAGATTTAGTGCAACAAGCCTTACCTATGCCTGTGTGCTGATTAAAGAAATGATTTATACCTGCAATTCTGATTGCATATGACCCAGCAGGAAACCTTTTTATTGTACACCAAGCACATGCAGCCATGCTCTGTAATCTGGCCCTTCTTATCAACGTCATACTGGCTCTAATTAGCTCTGCAATGTGAATTTATCTTTACAGACATACTGCATGAATTTTATGCTTTAACTAAAAAACATATTTCAAAGTAATATATTCAAATAATAATATTCAAAACTGTACATGTTTCAGTGTTAGAGAAATCCAGTGCAATATGCACGACAATGACGCTAAATTTGTATGAAGCTTAAATTTAAGCTAACAAGGAAAAAAAAGGAGCGGTGCACTTTGGAGCCTTTTACATTTATTCCTTTGAAAAACCTACTGCACAGCATGAAGTCATCTTTCAAGAAAATAGTTTTCTCATTTATACCATAGTCTTTGTGTACAATGACTAATGTGTGAATAATATTTTTCTTTTTCATAAAAATTCCCCACTTTAAGGTCCAGTGGTAATTTGTCATGCTGATTTTCACATAAAGATGAGACACATCATTAGCCTTCTGGAAAGCATACAGTACAATATCTGGATCTTAAAATTACTCATATTTATTCTGCCTTATTATAAATGCTGTGGTAGTTCTGCTGTTCTTTGCTGCTCCTGTCAGAGCTGGTATGGTTTCTAATGGTAACCAGGCTGGATAAGAGGATGAAAGGCTCATTACAACCCCACTGAGTGGAAATTAGCCCCTCTCTCTCAATAGTGCAGTAGCCTCCTCTTCACTGGACAGTCCGACATATCTGTTGTCATGATAATAGGCCTATTCTCTGTGAGTGGGGAGGCTGTTTCCAGCTCCATAGGTCATTTCCAGGCTGTGAATGTTCAGTGTTTGTGTACAGTACCCATGTGAGTGTCTATTCATGATGTTCAACAGCCAACCAGTCAAGCTCACTCTAAATCACTCTCATTACTATGACTAATTATTGTGTAAACACTAAATACTTTCCATTCCAAAAATCCCACTTAATAAGAGACTATTGCTCAATACTGAGTGTTTCATTATTTTCATAATAAGGATGCTAGAATCCTGTAAATTAATGCTATGCAAATCTGGCAACATAAACCTCTGCTGAATAATACCTAATAATTCATGGTTATGGAGTGAAAGTATGTTGAGACACTGTGAAAGAATGCAGTTCTGCATATGATTTAGAGTCATTCGTTGACCATGAAAGGAGCAAAAAGTTTACTTTCAAACTGACTGGAGGCAAGATATGTTCAGGCAGAGAGTCACAAGACTTCTTTCAAGAGAGTTTAGTTTCTCCTAAGCAAGGTCAAACATTATTTTCAACAACACACTTTTGAATGTTAGCATATTTTGGTAAATACTGCAAAATGTAAAAATTGCAGTTATTGTTACATAAGGACTTTTCTTATTGTCTCCTGCTCATTCATAGTCGTCCTTCTAGAGAGGCTATAGAATGCTGAGATTTTTGATTATTTTTATTTATTCTGACATGATAAATGATCTTTGATTGTTCACTGACTTGTACCCAACAACTGCACCTTTATCATTTGCTCCGTAGCTGCACAGATACCTCCAACAACGGCCAGTTTTAGCCTCCTGTAACTGCAGTGCATCATAAAGTTGGTTCCCAGGCACCTTTGAAATTGTGAATTGTTATTTTAGGTGAAAGTTTTATTTTTAAAAAAATCATCACACATGATGAATAAGCTGAACCAGAAGAACTGTATACATTATTAATCTAATAGAAATACCAAATGTTCATATACAGCAAAAACACAAATTCTCAAGTCAGTGGTCTCCAAATATATACCACAGGGAATTCACAAGTAAGAGAATAAACCATTTTAAGAAATCACCACGGATACTCGCTGCATATTCAGTTCTTTAGAATATCAGCCTTAGATGTCAGTTATATATTTCAGTAAAATATGCTGGGATGGATGAGCTATTGAATAAAACCAACGTAATCAAAAAAGAAAAATGCTTCTACGCCACGATAGGAAAAATGTTTCTGGCATTTCTGGACCACAACCACAACAACAACAACAACAAAAAATCCATAGCAACTTTTTAGCATGTTGTAATTCAAGAGATCTCAGGTGTAACTAGACTCCTACACCTCCTCTGAGCTCAGATTTTAAGCTTTAAAAATCAAGGCCCTGATGGGGGTTTTCGACTGATCACAGGTCTTTTCAGGCCACATCAGGTGAGTAGCATAAAGAGACCAAAAAAAAAATCCATGTAGGAGTTGTTCAATAGGACGGGCAGAGGACTTTCACCTAGGAGAGTAGGGACTGAAGCCTGCACTGCCTCAAAAATAGAAAAAAAATAGACTCCACAAGCACTGCCAAAGCACAGGGCCCTTTCGTTTAGTTGCAGGCTTGCTGGTTTTCAGTTTTTATTCTTATCTGTGTGCCATTTCTGTATCTGTAAATAACTTATGCTTGCAGTAGTTTGTTTTTCTTGGTGCCTTTTTGGTTAGCTGTAATTTGGATTCCTCTTTCTCTGCAACACAAACCCTGAGAAACTCCATTGGTTTAATCAGGAGCGTGGTCAACAAGGCAGCCTAGACAGAGAATAATAAGAGATCCCTCTGTTCTATAGGTGAATCATCTTGGTTCGCTCAGCTTGCTGCACACTTCAAAAACATAACTATGTGCCTGCATTTTAGATCTGGCTTTGTTATTGTAATAAAGACATTAACAAGTATATAATCAGAGCATGAAATAGAAATTCAGCGATCAAAAATAAAAGGCCTTCTCAAGAAACACCGTATCATTTCCATCAGTCACTATCCTATTTCTTTATATCACAAAGCGCTTTGAGCGCTATGTAGACTTTTCTTTAAATTATTGTTCAACTTGTTTTTGTGTTTTGGAGCCGATGCAGCAGAAACTCTACTCTGCCTGCGCTTTTCTTTTTAAGCCCGTTAAAACTTACAGCTTGTTTGCTAGAAAGATATTCATATTATAGTCAGTCCAAATGAATTGACTTCAGAAAATCCCACTGCAATTATACTTAATTCATAATTAATGCGGAGCAGACTGGGGACCTAATTTACACTTGCACATTGTCAGTTTCCCTGCATGTGCTTGTCATTCTGCATAAGAGTAAACACGGCTTGCTTTGGAAAGAGGGTGGCATCTCCCCACCATTACCTAGGCACTGGGGAGATGTGCACCATGGCACACAATTATGCCATTAGATGCTAAAAACAAAGGAAATGATCTCACTGCCCAGTTGCTCCAAACAAGATCAGGTGTGCACAGCCTGTTAACAACAGGAAGTAACCTCCTATTGTAGTGTGCAGCATTGTTTATTATTGAACACCCTCAAAAATGGAACTGACACCTTCACTTGAGATGATGGAAAGAAAAAAAACAGGCTTTGTTTCATGTGTGAGATAGATCCTTAGAGACTGTGATTGTAACAAGACCTGAATACATCCATATGTGTGTAATACATGTATATATGTATGTGAGTGGGAACTTTTTTTGTTGTTGTTGTTGGAGCATGCACGTGTTCGTGCATGAGTTGGAAGAGATTTGGTGTGTGTGTGTGTGTGTGTGTGTGTTCGAGACAGAGAGAATGGGCGTTTCAACAGTCTTTAGGAGTGTCACAGTGAGATACTGTGGCTCTTGATCTTTGTTGTTTGTGGTGTTGTGTTGTATTGTGCTGAGCTGTGCGTTGCTGTATAGAGTGGTCTTTCTGATAGGGTTTGACGTGCTGCAGCCGATGTGCACAGAGAGAGGCTGCTTTGGAAAACCACAGAGCATTAGTCCAATCACAGCACTGACAGTCAGGCTGACATTTTGAATTTGTTATTCTCCTTTTTTCTAGGCTTGAACACTCACTCATATCCTTTCTATGAGCCACCTCTGTTGGATCAGACTGATCTGCTTGCACCCTGTCACAGGCTTCCGCTCTGTGTTGTTTATGTGCAGTATGTAAAGCGCTCATGCTGTCAGAGAAGGGTAAGGAAAGAGGATCCAGCATTGAATAGGAACCAATGGCAGTTTTACTTTTGTTTTTCTCAGTTTCTTAATTTCTCAAACGCAAAGAAAGTCGCGGTCCGATCAGTTTCAAGCTACATTGCCAATCATGTGTAAGTCGGTGCCTGTGCAGTGTTTTCAATGCAGTGACTCACACAAATTGAGTCAAGCACAGAGTAAAATGTACTTATTGTGTTAAAAGCAGTTTCATGATAAGGAGTCAAACATCTGAAATAAATAAGGCATTTAGCTGTACTGGCATTTTTGGGAGTTATATTAGTAAGAACATCTACACAGCTAACACTAAACATGAGCATTTCAGGACACAGTTAAACACAGTTAAAAGTTTTTCTTTGACATTTTAGGCAAAAACAATTTCAAGGACGTTATTTATGCCACTGATCACATCTGCTGAAAATAAAGATTATTCAAAAGATGTTCTCTTAATCTCTTAGTCAGGTATGCCAACACTTAACAACGTACTTGTTAACAATGAATAATGCATATCACATGTCTGAAAAATGTTCACAGAGCACCAGTACAACAAAGTCCTACACAATATATTTCATTTGTTTTTTACGGTGTCTGCTCATCACACATCTGCTTGCCACAACTGTGCCAAAAAAAATTTCATTTGGGAAAGCTGGTGGATTCAATTATAGAAATACTGTATCAATTATTTAAATGTTGAACTGCACCTCATTGTTAGCAGTAACATTGTTGCCTGTTTTGGACTAAATCTAGTCAAAAAACTTGATGTCATATATGTATGAAAATATGCTTAATGGCCACATTAAGGAGGTGGTCGTTCAGGACTTTCATCCAGGTGACTGACGTTTGTGTCCTGTGATGGACCACTGCTTTCATAGTATGTAGACATAACAAAGTGCATAAACTGAGCAACAAATCTGCTTGATTGGACTTGGAATGAGGTTTGGGTAAAATAAATGACAATAGTGATCAATTATTTAGGGTGGTGACCTTCGATACTCTGCTGACCTGTCCAGGGTGCATCCTGCCTCCTGCCCCATGGCAGCTGGCATAGGCTCCAGCCTCCTTGTGACCCCCCCTTGTCACATAGTTACAAGATACATACATTCATTTTCTTCCACTTATGAAATTCAGATAAGTGAAAGAAAATGAATGTATGGATCTTGTAACTGTGTGATATACTCGTATGTCAAATCTTTAGTCTTTTCAGAGTGACATTACTTCCATCTGGAGTAATTAACATATGTTGCCATCACATATTGTGGGTTCAAGACACACGGCCATCTGAATTACATGAGAACAAGTTAAGATAACGAATCTGAGATAACCAGAGAACACCACAGATGAGAAATCCAGTTTCAAAAGACCTGTAAGAATTACAAAAGAATCATTTCTACTGAAGGTGACAGCTCAAAAGGTGGTCTTTTCCTATTAATATCCTCAATTCATGCAAACACACACACACACGCACACACACAAATAGGCACATGAACACCTGCTCCACACATTACTTACACGGAATGGTTTCTCATGTGAAAAGGTTTAAATTGCAACAGTCTCTTTGGTTCTAATCAGAGGGTAGAGGGAGAGTCTCTTTAATTTCATTACCACTGTGGGTCTTATTTTAGCTCCGATTGCCTGTGATCCCTCTGGTTTGTAAGTTTGACAAGTCCTATTATTCACAGAGCCGCTCATCCTCTGAGCTTGTACTTTTCAAAGCAACCTTTCCCTCTTCTCATCACACACATTTTATTACCAGCATATTAAGGTAGCTAGTTGTTGTGATTTTACAAGCGAGCCCATCTGCTGTGATTTTAGGGAGGACGTAAGAAAAAAAATTAGAACAGAAGGAATAATTGGACCGCAGTTGAGTGTAAAAAAAAAAAAGGTAGAGATTAGTGAAGATTAGCAAAGATTAGCAAAGTTAGTATCAAATAGCAACTTGAAAAACTGAAAATCGATATAAATGGAAAAGCAGTTTTCTGGGTAATTTTAAAGCTTTTTTTTTTTTTTTTCTGTTTTGAAGTTTTGTTGGCTTTCCCTTTTCTATTGCAGTTTCCACAAAAGTTTGAAGAAAGCTATCACAGAGACTGGCCTACCAACAGTCCAGCACATGAACCCTATAAAACCATCACTTATCATTTGTACTTAGTGGACTTGAGCAACAGTTCTCCAGGTTTTGTGAAGGTCTTTCAAAGTTTTGTCTTTGGGCATTGCTCCTTTTAAGTCCAGTCCTTGAACCTGACCATTTTCAGAGTACGGCTTTTTTTTGTTGTTGTTGTTGTTAACAAGGAATTAACCAGTGTTGTGTCTACGCACAAAAAAACACTTAGCAGAAGATCAATTTTAAATTGTATCTTTAGGTACCCCCCTTTTTTTAGTCTGAATCTTTAGGTGAATCTATGAAAAATGCCAAAGATAACACAGTTTGACAGACATAAAAATGATATTTTTACACCAACAAGGTGATTCCCAGAGTTCTATTAGCTGAAGACTTGACATATCACAGCATGGTGTGCAGTGAATCCTTAAAAACAATCTTGAAGAAACTGGACAAATGGAGGACAACAGAAGACGTGGGAGGCCTAAAAAAACAACAACAGATGCAGAGTATCTGAAAGTCATGCCCCTGATAAATAAATAGTAAAAATCCCATCAAAGACCTGAGAAATACTTCTGGCTATCTACTGTTCACCAAAATGGTCTCAAGTGGAAGGGTGTCTGTCAAGAAGCCATTCTTACGAAAGGAAAAGAGGGAGGAACGGCTCAGGTACACCAAATTACACAAAAACGGGGCTGAAAATCAGTGGCAGCAGGTCTTATGGCCTGATGAATCCAAATCTGATTTTTTTTGGTTCACATCAGCATCAATATGTATGGAGGAAAACGTGTGGTACCACAGTGAGCATCTACAGCCATCTGTACAAACACAGTGGATGCTCTTATATGGTTTCAGCCAGTAGTGTTGGGATCACGTCAAACTTGATGGAATGACAAATGTAGAAAAGGACCATCAGATTTTGAGTCACCATGCAATACCATCTGGGAAGCAGTGTGAGATCATCTTGACAAAAAATGGAACCTTATATGCTGTACTTCCACACAGTATATAAGGCAAAATTTATGTTTGCATAAATTTCAATAATTAAATATATTTCAATACACTGATGGACCTATTTCCCATTTTCCTCATAAAATATAAAGAAATGAGGAGTGGCTCAAGACTTTTGCACAGTGCTCTATAAATGGAACTCTTAGTACAGCTATAAAAATATTTTAAAGTATTTTTTTCATTAAAAAAGTTAATTATGTTAATAATATATAATAATAGATTTTTATTGCGCATTATTGTTTATTTATTTTTTTTATTTTTACAGTTTTCACCACCATAAAAATCTCACCAAAGCATCTCTGTGAAAATTTACACGTTCAAAGCTTGACCTTTATCCTTATTGTTAACATGAAAACCCAGGATGCTTTAAAATTTATTAGATTTCCCAATAAACATTTAATTGCCTTTCTCTGTGATGTACGTGCGTGAGTGTGTGTCTGTGTGACTCCACGTTTGCACTTTTGTTAATTCATTTCAGCTCTGCACATGCATGGCCAAGTACAGACACGAGTGAGTCATGAGTTGGAACACACATACAAAAGGAATACATTTTAGTGGAAGAGATCTGTGAGGAGGAGGAGGGAGCGTGGATAAGAGGTGACCAGGGTGTCATCGATTGCTGAAGGGATGGAGAGATGTGTCCCTCGCTGTGAGGCGAGTCAAGACGAGGCAAAGCCGCGTGCTGCAGGCCATTTTTGTGCCTGATGACTCGCAGCTGATGTCTTATCTTGGCCATTCAACATGGGGGATTGAATGTGTGCACAGGGAAAAAGAGAGGTGGGAAGAGGCAGGGGTGACAGAGTGAAAAAAATAATAATTTATCTAACTTGTGATACAACAGATGTTCTAGATTTGCTGCAGAGCTTAAAGATTTTCGCCTGGGTATTTTTAAATATTAAAGTGTAACCGGAAAAAGAGAGATCAGCATAAATTGCAGGAGAAAACTTTAATGCTTGAGATTTGTCAGCGTTTGTGTTTCGATCAAATGAAAAATGTTATGTTAGAAGATTGTGAGAGCTTAGTTTGTTTTTCTGTACAAATGGATATGTATCCTAGTTAATATAATGTGTAGCAGCTGTTCAGGCCAATATTTATATTTGCTTTTCCTGCTCAGCAAGTTGTTTGTTGCTGCGAATTTATCATCTTGCAAACTTTAATCAGCAGAAGTCCTAAAAAAATTTATTTTAAAGTTTCATCAAACCAAATCTAGACTACATCCAGTTGCTTTAATGCTGAAATTATATAACCTGGATTACTGAGAATCTTCTAAGTAGTTATTTTTTAGAAAGTTTATTTAATAACTTAATATTTGGCATACAGTGTCTTCTCTCTCTCGCTCTCTGGCCCACTCTCTTTTTGGTATGGCAACTGACACTTACTGTATATTACTCATGATGAAATCTGAAGTGTTTAAAGGATAATGTAGTACACCTTTTCCTCATCAATATAATCGATTTTGACTTTACTCTTTACTTTCATGCTTCTTCTGGCCTCTGCATAATATCTCTTGCCTTAGCCAGCATCTTATCTTACTGTAAGCAAATCAAAGGGAGCAATCCTAATCCCTGTTTCAACACAGATGTTATTATGAAGTCCCATCATGCACCAAAACCTACTTTCGGAGATGAAAACAAACTGTTTCAAACAAATAAAGTTCTGGGTAACCCACCTCCCTCCGTTAAAGAACAGGCAGTCTTTTTTTTTTCTGCTTCTGAACATTTTATAACAAATAATCCACATAGTTGTTAATTTAGGAAAAAAAAACCAAACCATTCCTATTTTGTAAAAGCCTGAGTCATTGCCATTGCTTTGCATGCATTTATATGGTAACCACAAGTTTTTCTGTGGCTGTGATGTGAGCACATAGATTTCACTGCAGTGCAGACAGCCTTTACTATTTACATTTATCAAAACTTTTCTACCTATTTGGAAGTGACTGCTTAGGTACACCTGTTCAGCTCCTCCAGTAACTGAATGCATGTACATGTAGAGAAGAGAATGAGAGGAAGGCAACAGATAACAGATCAAATAACCACTTGTTACAACCAAGGTATGCAGAAGAACATCTCTGAATGGGTAAACCTTGAAACAGATGAGCTACTGCAGCAGAAGACCACACCAGGTGTCACAACAGGAAACTGAAGCTACAGTTCACACAGGCTCACCAAAATTGGACAACAGAAGACTGGAAAAACATTGCCTGGTCTGATCTTTATATCTGCTGTGCTATTCAGATGGTAGTGTTTGGCATAAACGACATGAAAGCATGCATTTATCCTGGTGGTGTAATGGTGTGGAGGATTTTTTTTTGGCACACTCTGGGTCCCTTAGTAGCAACTGAGCATCATTTAAACACCACAGTCTGCCTGAGTACTGTTGCTAACCACGTCCAGCCCTTTATGACCACAGCATACCCATCTTCTGATGGCTGCTTCCAGCTGGATAAGGCTCCATGTGACAAAGCTCATATCAGCTTAAACTGCTTTCTTGAACATGACAATGAGTTCACTGCACTCAAATGGTCTCCACAGTCACCAGATCTCAGTCCAATAGAGCACCTTTGGGAACGGGAGATTCACATCATGGATGTGCAGCCAATCAGTCTGTGGCTGCTGTGTGATGCTGTCATGCCAATATGAACCAAAATCTCAGAGGAATGTTTCAGGCAGCTCGTTGACTCTATGCCACAAAGAATTAAGGCAGTTCTGGAGGGAAATGAGGGTCCAACCCAGTGCTAGCAAGGTGTATCTAATGAAGTGGGTGGTGAGTGTATATAGTATAAATATATAATACACAGTTCTGTGCAAATGCTTTAAGCTGGTTATATTAAAATCTTTAAAAATGCCATGAAACAGGTAAACACAAACAACATAAATAAGACCAGCTCCGATCGTCCCATGCTTTAACCCACCGTGAATTCTCCTTAGTAAGCCTTTCAAGGTACTTGGCAGGTAGGTTGTTTCATGCATCTTCAAGAACTTGTCACATTACTAATGTCTCTTCCTGTAATTCCAGACTGACTCCATGGTGCTGAGATTAGTGCTCTGTGGTGGCCACAACATCTGCTGTAGTGCTCCTTTTTCTGCTCGGTACTGAAGAAAATTCTTAATATTTACAGCCGCAGTCACGCTGCTCATTGAATCTGAGACAACTCAGAAGCCTGCCTGATGGTAGGCGGTTGCACAATTAATAAAAATCTCAACATCTGAAATGTTTGCACAGTACGTTACATAGTTGTAATAAGAAAACAGAAAGGTACTTAAGTACAGTAAATGTAATTTATTGCTTCTCACCTTTTATCAAAACAGCTGAGAGGAGTACACTTCCACACCAGTCAAAAGTAACAGTTACTGGCAGCAACTGCCTTAGCAATTATTAGCAAGTGACAGTAAAAAGTTGCCTCAGGAGCTCCATAATGAGTGAACAGTCATTTCCATTCTGACCTTTTCCTGCTAAACTGTCATGGTGGTTATTTTCATGCACGCTGTCACAGTAACACACTTGCATTATCTTTAATGTCATTGGCTTTAATGTCAAACTCTCATTCTGATAGAGCACCGCAGAAGGTTCCAAAGATAAGATTTGTGACGTCAGACTGTAATATGCTGATTATTTCTGATTTGAATATTTTCATTATGGACCAAAAGCTTCAGCTGGCGTGTATGTGCTTTTTCCAAAAAAAAAAAAAAGTGCAAGAAATATCACTTCTCTAATACAAAATATATGTTGAAAGTATATTTATGTCCATTAAAAAGGAACATTTTATAGCTGATGTGCTGTTAATAAGAGAGCCTGGGAGTCTTATAAAAGTAGCATACTGGGAAACTGGCCATTTCTATGATTTAAGAAGCAGGCTTTAAGTGTCAACCTTTAAGATCGATATGAGCCACTCACTAGCTCCACTTAAAGTGCATCGTTTTATTATAAGTTGAAAGACTTTGAAACACTGCAGTCTTCAAAGTCTTCTTAAAATAAAACAAAAAAACTGCTTTGTGGATGACAGATGATGACAAGCTGAGCCTGACAATTTAGAAATGGTCACTGACGCAAGTTATGTTTGACTTTTGTTTAAACCAAAGGCAATAGTCCATCTTTTGTAGCATGTAGAATAATAAACCGAACAAAACGTGCATACTAATATTCAAATTTGCAAACAAGCAAGTTGTTAAACATTGTGACGTAGTAGTTGCTTCTTCCATCAGAGATCCATACAAAACTGGAGACCTCAGGAGGTAGTTTGGCTCACATTATCATTAGATCTCAGCCAGGGAGTCAGCCAAGTGGAAATGCAATCTGCACCATGTGTTTGCATTAGTGAAAAAGTATCCACTGACAGGACACAGACATTATTACCGTGTCTTCTTGCCATGCCTCTCACTAAAGCGTCTCAGAGGACGAGTCCTGCTGCAAAAACGGAAATAAGTCTTGGCTCTGTAGCGTCCACAACCTTCATGACTCTACACCTGCCCGTGTACAGCATGTGACAACACGCAGACTTGGCACCGCTTTACCTCTGATGCACCGTCCTTATTTTGCAAAGCCCTCATAAAAAAACAAGATCCAATTACTAAGCCGACAGATGCAGTCATCAACTTCTATGTGTAAATGCAAGGACACAATCAGTTTGTTCATTGTCCGTATAGCATTTCCAGATGCACATTACACTTTTATAGTAGGTGTAAATAGTCTTACTCCATTCAGCCCTTCAGTCAGCTACACAGTCAGTCAGTGCTGGTGCAGGCTGAGAGGAAGCACGAGCGCTGGAGCAAACAATCTGCCAGGGACACATGGATAATTTTTGTTTTGTCATCATGTAATGGTAGGTTGACCAGCAAGCTAATCTCTCCAAAATTCAGTATAGTCCATTTAACAAACCCTTTCAGCCTTGACTCGAAATGCTTACAGGATAAAATAAATAAAGGCACCCATACATATACCAATGGGTATTACTAGTTCTGCTTTTTATAAAAGAGTTGCTAAAATGTATCAGAGCACATAATAATTATTGCGATTATTGAGCTTGTTTTCATCTATATCACCATGTCTATGCCACTGCAGCCCCAGTTATTTCATCAAAATTTATCCCTGTCACTTTATTAAGTGTCGCTATTGCACATTATGGTGACAATGCAATGCATGTGTATAACATATAGTACATAAAATGTAGGCTTTTGTAGGCTGGATGTTCACCGGTTCAACTTAGCTTTAGTGTTCAGACTATAAAAACAATTTATAAGGAATATGCAGAATTTCTCCATTTGGCTTTTTGTATAATTTGCATCCTTGACAGCTCAAGAATAAGTTGACTATTTAAAGACAACCACTGATCTAATTTGAAGATATAAGATCGCGCATCTCATTATCACATCTTTTATTCTAGCTGTTTAAGACCAGGAAAAAGTAGCCTTTGATAGCCCGACACTCTAAAATAACTAGAATGATTGAATAGAATAAGTATGTGATGGTGATAGACTGTTATTGTCTGTAGCCAAAAATCTGATTTGAATAACTGTAAAGAGTGATTTTTGATCACAAAGAGGGACCAACTGCCACATCACTGGAATTAAGAGGATTTAAGGGTAAAATATAATCTTTAGTAATTCTGTTGAAACGTATCCACTGAATATCAATTATCTGGATTTTCTTTAAATTCTGTACTTTAGTCCTGAGTAGTATTGTGTGTATTTTCATACACAGATACGATACAATACAAAATACTTTATTTATCCTTCATTTATTTGTGTCTCATAACTTCCACCTGAATGAGTACTCGGTAGTATACTAATACCTGTCCATAGCTCCACATGAAAAAAGGTCCCACAGGCAAATTAAAAGGATCTTTTACATCTTAAAAAAAGGCTTCATCTTCCAAACCCGAGAGGGCTGCATTCTTTGATTATATTACTATAAAGGTAAATTGAGTTTCACTCACTATTAAGAAGGTTCATTTTGAACAATAAGTGAGTTCAAATCCACTTTCCATTTATATATATTTCATCTACACGTGTGCAAATACACTGAAGCTAAAGAGAGCAATGATGGGATGAAAGTAATGAGTTCACATACCAGAAAATAATAGATTTATAAGTGGGGAAAAAAAAAAAGGTTTGACAGTCTGCGTTTCAGCCTATACATTTGGACTTCTGCTGAACTAATTTATTAAAGAGCGGAACAGAAATATTGTAACAGTGTTTAAAACAAAAAAAAATTACATTTAAAAATCAAATTAAGCACACAGAAACAATATTGCGCATTAGAAAGCGTTGATGGGAGCAGAATTTCCATAGCTGTATATTTCCTGTGATAATGAAAATATGCCACATATGCCGCAGAATGACAAACGACATCAAATGAAACAAATGTTCCGGTGCAATATTAATAACACAGTGGAAAGTACAAACTAGTAGTATTAGTAATTTGAGATGTAGGTTGCATTGCTGACAAAGAAATTGCATCCGTGGCTCTTTTTGGCAGGAGCATCAGCACAACAGCTCTCTGGCTTGCATATTGTGGTATTTCCATTTGATTGACAGGTGTGTCATAGCCAGAGACGCATTGGGCAGACCCCCAACTGCCGTTGCCTTCCCTGTCAGTGTGGTTGGTTTGAGGCTGTCTACATGGATTGTCTGGCCAACATGGAGAACATGGTGAATTAGAGAAGTTGACATGGTAAATCAGTGGAGTTGGCTTGGCAGTGCACTGCTATGAGCCAGGCTTTGTATCACTGCAGAGGCTGGGCTTCAGGCTATGAGTAGTGTTTATCAACCAGCAGATGCCAGTGAAGGTATTTGTATGTGTGCATATTTATGTTTTCAGCATTTTAAGAGTTTCCCATTTAGTGTTCTGAAACATCAAAAGCAAATGCTGGGTAAATAATACTATCATCAGCCAAAACAAAGCAAATTTTCTAAATTTAATTGGAACGATGTGGGATTTTGGTATAATGACAGAAAAGGGTTACATTTATGTTTCACCTTGTGCTAAATTGCAGTTACAATTCTGCAGTATTGCCAATATTGAAAAAACTCATTAGGCAGCAGAAGCCTCTGTCAGTGACCTGCTATGTTAACAGATCATTATTACAGATGAATATTTGTGTTTTATTTCATAGACTGTCGATATAAACTGATTTGAACTTCTTTATGAGTGTCAAATTAAAGCCAAGCCTGAAGCCTCAGTGAAGGGATCATGTGGACTTCTGTGCTGGGTTGGATATTTTGCTGGTATTGTCCTCTCGTAGAGAAGGGTCACTGCAAATCAATGCAAAGTTGTTCGAAGTGATGACCTTTATCCTGTGATGAAACATTCGCAACACCCCCAACCAAAGGTCATAAGGAGTCACTGAATGATTTGATGAGAATAAAAATGTGCACCATAGGCTATGGCCTTAGGAGTCAATAGAGCTAAATCTAGATTTTAGACCCATGTGTTAGACAACACTCTCCACTCTCATCATCAAAACAGCATAGTGAGGAGATATCGGTAAGAGAGGAGATCCAGACAACTGTAGAATTAATACCGAGGCACAATGCAGCTGCTTTAGTGGCATGTGTTGATTTTTTTCCTTGATTTAATGGAAACCCTTAATAGTCAAAATAACCAGCACCTAAATTAATATTAAAAAACAATTCTGAAGTGCACTGGAGCAGAAGCATAACGTAGCATGAAACGGCAATAGTTAAGCAAAGTACACATTTTTATGCCCACAATTAAACTGAAAATTTAAGTCCCATTTAGTGTTGTACTGTGGATCCAGTTTCCCTGAGGGGGAACACCAGCATAGACCACATTATAATTTCAACATGGTTCAAAAGATTTTAGGAAACTGATCAAAAATTCTCCCACAGTAAAATTATCAGGAGACATTTAATTTGCAAACATTTTAACTGGTTGAAATGACGCATATATGATTCAATTAATGACCAATATTTAGGCTTCTTTTGTCTTTTTTGGCCATTCCTGTTAACTACAGCACACAATATAAACTGTCATAGGAAACCAGCACCAGTGAGGGCACTTGCCAAATTGCTGTAGCTAAGTGTAGTTCAGCACCCTCTGGGCACGTTTCGGCTACCATGGATACTTGACGTAAAAACTAAAAGCATTATGGGAAGGAGGAAAGAGAGTTATACTGCAGAGAGGGGAGAGAGCGTGTATAAGTGAGAGAGAGAGCTTATCCACAAAGAGAGATAGAAACATACATTCTTAGAAAGAGATAGCGAGTTTCAGTGACGCAGCAGACAAAGAATTATCAAGGGAGAAAGAAAACTGCAGCGTTTTGATTAAGCCCATCACACTGTGCGAAGAGCATTTAGACTACAGACAGCCATGCTTGGCCGTCTCTCAGTGGTCAGAGTTGTTCACTCCCTCCCTGACCTCCTCATAGCCAGGAGCTCTAATCACTGTAAAACTGATTCATTAAAATCTGCTGTTAGTGAGAGGACACACACGTGGGTGAGCAAATGGACCACAGCCAATTATGTGATTCCCTGCCAGTTAGAAAGAGATTTAGGCATTAACTATCTCTGAGGAGGGAGATAGTGATCACTACAGCAGATCTACACATTATTATAGGTTTTGGAAGTGTGCGAGTGTGTGCACATCCATACAGAGTATGCTGGCGATTGGCTTGAAAAGACTCCGGCGGTCACCTAGGGGTCTCAAAGCGAGACCGAACCTGCAATACAAACTTCCACGGCCTGTGCAGAAGAGAAGTTGTAAAAGTTATGGGAAATGCAGCAGCTCAGTGCATGAATGTAAACACAGACACAGGAGGAGGATTAGGTGACAGACACATTCAGGAGGATTATGTGAACCGTGGCAGAGAACGGGAGGGATAGCTTCATCACTGCAGCTAACCGCAGGGACACTGCCCAAGCTTTGCTACGAAATACACAGTTTAACTTTGTTTTTGGAACATGGTTTATGTTGCTGTGTACAGCATGTGTGTAAACATAGGCTGAGAAAAAAGATTTAGTGTATGCGGTAATGGCATGCAAATGAACTTCAAGCTCACATTACTTATGGCAATTAGCCACGCGAAGCTGTTTTTTTTAATGCCAGTGAAAAATGTAATCTTTAAACATTATTCAGGTAACTTTTTTTTTTAATACTCCTCCCACCAACCTGCTGCCTCACTAAATAAAGGGCGAATGCAATGATGACCTTGCAAATCAAGATATACTCTAAAGAGAAAATTACAGGTTTGGCAGTTCCGTACACTGCTGCCATCAGCACACCTAAAGAAAACTCAAGAGCTCAATGCTTCCTGAAGACATTTATTCATTTATTAATCAAGTTTTGACCAGCCTAAAAGATACCTTTCATGTAAATGAAATGTGAGCGTAAAAGTTAATAGAGTGCTAATACAGTACAGGGATTTCTAAACTGTATATCAGAAGGAAAGAGTTGTGATATAAACAGTAATCACACCTGACAATGTTATCTCAAATTTTTAAATTCAGTTTGAGGCTGCAAGTGGTTTCTGTTTGTGCTGCTGCCGAAGAAATATCTCCATGGAAAATGCTTTCCATTTGCTCTGTTTGATTCTTCAGAATGATAAGACAGGGAAAGGACTTAATCAGAGGCCTGTGGGCAGATTCAACCTCCCAAGAAAGTAAGGAGCCAATACACTCTGACTAGGTGTGATTTCAATGTTAGGTTTTACTATTTGAGGACTTAGGGAGAATCTATGAACTGTCTAAGAACACAAAAAACATGGGCTGTGCCTTAAGTCACAAGGGCCACTCCACTGATTTTACACAAGAATATTATTCTACTTGACACAGAGACTACTGACGTCCTTCTTTGTGCCCTCTGTGACTCTGAGGAAGCTTTTATAGCACTTGAAAAAAACGAAACATGACTGTGCAAAAGTCTTGAGCCGCACCTTATTTCTTATTTTGCTAGGAAAATGTGAAGTGGGTGCAATGATTTAATGAAACGTGCAAACATACTGTACACGGTAATGCTTTATTTTTCAACACAGCCTGAACTCACTTAGGCAAGCTTTCTTGTAATTTCTCCAAGAATAGTTATCCAGGCCTCTTGAAGGACTTCTTTGGATAGTGGCCGGCTTTTGTTTCTGTTGATCCCACACTGCTACAAAAAAGTTGAGATCCGGGCTCTGGGGAGGCCAATCTACCGCCTGTCAAACTGTGCTAGCTTTGGCATTTTCATACATTAAACTAAAGAAATGGGAACAAGTTATATGATTTTGTGACAGGCCTGAAGATGCAATTTAAAATTGGTTCTTGACTGTGTAGACACAACACTGGTTCATTCCTTGAGTTAGGTGCCTTGTTTATGCTTGAATCATTCATACAGTAGGTCAGTGTTGACAAACAAACAAAACATTATCATAAAATGGTCAGGTACAAGGACTGGACTGAAAATGAGTGAAAAACTAGTATTCAGTGCTTCTGGAGCTTTATTCATAGTAGTGAGTTGGGATATCTAAGAATTTGTTTCAAAGATTTAAACTATTCTTGATTAATGTTTTGAGATTTAGGTATTTTGACAAACAGACAGACATGCCCTAAATTAGTTAGCCTTGGTGAATTTCACAGTTCGGTCTTGTGTTCTCTTTGTGCTGTAATGCACAGTAAAAAAGTACTACAAGAGGTAAATTTGATTTTCTCCTGGAGTGAACATAATAATGGATGTTTTAGAATGTTAAGTGGCAATTCATTTTTAATCAGACGTTTTCCTTACTGGTTCAGAGTGGGATGCAGTAGCAGATACAAGTGCTTTATGCAGAATTAAAGCAAAGCAAAGGCAGCACTTTGATGGTAAGTAACAGTAAGAGCAAACAATTTTTTTTTCTAGACTCATATGCATTTACTTTTGTGCCTGTAAAGGCATGAGTTTAGTTTCCATAGTGTCATTTCAGGTTCAGGAATAATATGGTCTGGGAAATTATTCTAGGTTAGTTCTCTGAATTCCATTATTGTAATCTTCCCTCTTAAAACAATCTTAAAATAATCACACAGACCTGTACTGTGGTATTTTACGGTCGTACAATTAAAAGACTGGCAGCCTCCACAGTTTTGTATGCTGCATTCGCAACCTTGTGCTCTAGGCTTGGATTTCATGGATAATATGCGGGATCTCACAAAGAAAAGTGCTTTATGGCACTGAACAGAGGGAGAGCAGCTTTTACAATTTATTGTAATAGCGGATGGTGGAACAAGTGAAAGGTTGATGGTAAAATCACATCCAACATTCCATCTAACAGCCCCTTTAAAGTCTAACCGAACTTAATTTCTTCCCAAAGGACTCAAAATCTTGGATCTGTGATTTCTTTCACTTTTATTTCTCTTGTTACCTTTAGGGCATAAGAAATTTTTCTGAAGTGCGAGGCAGAATCAATACTGCAATATCAAGTGAACCTCTGTTAAACATCCAGCTGTATTTTCCCTGACCAGCAATTTTGGGTGTTCATTGTGAGGAGGTGAAAAGCGATCAGGTTTCTGAAAGTTACTGTAGACATCAGTTAAATTTGAATTGTAGTACAAAATTAGTACTTCACAAATAAAGTCAAAGCGCAAAAACTATCCTTCCATGTTACTGGCTTCATCACAGGTTGATATGACATCACTATCCCTGAACCTGTTATTCTCACAGTGACACTGCTGTGCTCAATCTACAGCACTGATGTCCCACTAAATCTTAAACTTGTCTCTGTGCACGTCCAGATCCTCAAAGTCCAGATGGTTTACACTTGCTGTAAAAATGGTGACACTGACAGGAAGCATTGAATTAGCTGACTTTGGCTTGTCTGCAAGCTACATCAGCCTGGAGATAATCTATCTGGGCCATTAGCTTCGCTGACACACTTGACTTCATCTAATTCCCTGACACTAGGGATTGACCAGAGCAGATAACATCTGATGTCTTTGTGTTATTAATTGTGGATTACCTTATGTGGCCCTACTGTTGACTCATTTGAATCCTCTCTAATATTATTTCTTATCACTTTGTGATTTATCACTGGCTGGGCTTGGCCCGCGGCTTTACGTTGATTCTTTCAGGTTCACTATTGATTTACATATTCATGAGGAGAAGGTTCATTGCAACCCACAGATGAAGCTGCCAGATGCTCCTTTGATACAAGAAAGTGCTTTAATTATGGCAAATTAGATATTTTTGACATTCAAACCTTGGAGGATGGTTAACAAGATACTTATCCATAACATATAAAAAAATAACAAGCTTTTAATTTCAGCCTTCAGTAGCTTCAAAGGTTAAGACTTAGGCTATAGCATAGCAGTTGCAGTTATATTTTATAACAGATTTTTTTTTTCAAAAAGACTGTATTCTGCATTAACAAGAGAAATAGTGGGGGCAGAATGAAATACACAATGATTTAATTATCATACTGTAAACAGGGCTTGGAATAAGGCCGCTAACATTACACAGCATGATTTAAAAGTTGCTTTGCATATTAGGTTTTACATCAACAAAAAGATACTTTAAAAAACAATCAAGTAACGCTTTTCTGTTTATGGGTTTCCCCTTTCTTAGAAATGTTCTGTGTCCAACGCTAAGATTGGGACAGCTGCAGATGAAACAGATAAAAAAACATTTTTTTGTACTGTTTTCTACTCTGCTTTGAGTTCACGTGCATAGCAGGAAGCTGTAGTGTAACGCCTGCTTCACCAAGTCTGCAACAAAATCGAAAGGCACGTGAGTGCCTGGTGTTGCTTTCACTGTTTGATGATGAAATTTTCGTCACTCTGACTAAGACTGTTAAATACTTGTGAACATAGCAAAATATAACAATGGTGTCAAAATAGGAAACATATTGCATATGCAAACTCCAAATGACTGGATTGCTTTACTTCTCCTTGACACCTTCAATTTTTCTTCTCACTGGTAAATATGGAAGTGAGAAGACCTGTCAAGTTAGTGGTAGGAAAGAATCTAGTTTTGAATAAGCGCCAACTCATGAACTTATCTTAATAAGGAGAGACCTTCATATCAGGAACAACTTACAGTAAAACATTAATATTCCAGTCTCTAGAGAAGACTCAAGGATCCCATAAATGCACCAGGAACTTGCCTTTCATGTATTTCTTCCATTGCAGCTGTAACATTAATAAAATTAAAGTTTATGTCCTAACCGCATCCAACATACAGCACATGCTCGACAACTGTTAAAAACACGCTGACAAATACGGGTATGTTCTCATACTGTCAGCTGGAATGCTCTCCAACATAAACGTAAAAATTCTCAAACAGCATTCAGCGAGCTGACAGACATAAATCCATGAATCTTTTCAACCAGCTGATGAAATTTTAATTGACAATCAGTGTCTGATGGTTAGGCTTTTGTCTGAGCCAGTGTGGGTATCCGCCTTCCTTTTTGGCACCAAGCTGTGACTACTAGTGTCTGATAAGAAAAACCACAGACTAAAACAACTGCTTCCAATAGCAGACTTGATACTGATATCATT
This sequence comes from Cichlasoma orientale, assembly GCA_034780415.1. Taxonomy (NCBI): domain Eukaryota; kingdom Metazoa; phylum Chordata; class Actinopteri; order Cichliformes; family Cichlidae; genus Cichlasoma; species Cichlasoma orientale. The sequence continues at coordinate 243,244 of JAVDPK010002854.1, forward strand.
ACAATTTAATGATTTGATGCAATTAATTTTTGAGAAGGAGACAGAAAAAGAACACACAGAAAGTGTGACACGTTTTGGCTCAGTCAAATGGGGGCAAACATGACTTTAAGATGTCACCTTTCTCATAAACAATGATAATGGAAAAACAAAAGAAATATAATTACTGAACATGCATCCAAATAAACTCTATTTGGATATTTGAAATACCCATTTATCCACCCATTTTACAGCATAAAACAGTCATTAATATATTTCCTATTTATTCCAACCACAAGACTGTAAAAGACACATGGAACAGTTATTACAGGGTCACAAAACAGATTTTTATCGTTTGAAAAAAACTTTTTCACAATGCTCCTTTTGAGCAGCACAGAGAGACTAATGCACATGAAGCACCCTAAACTATTACAGTGTTCTCCTTACTGGGCTATTGAAGAATGCTATAAAGCAGTTATAATTATTTCAGAATGCTGTTGTACAAGCAGTGACTAAAAACAAAAGGAGAGTATACAATACACCAATTTTTAAGACTTCATACCAGTTCCCTGTTAGCTTTCTCATGGATTTGAAATAGCCCTTTAATATTTTATGATGGTGGTAGATGGTGGTAGTGTGTGCCATAGAATATAGATGATAAATGCTTTTAATTTATAGACCACAAAGCCCTCTAAGATCCTCTTGTTCCTCTCTTTTTTTTTTGCTGTTCCTAAAAGCACAACTGAAACCTTTGATGATGCTCTATGCAGCCATTACACCCCAAACCACTGGAGCAGCCTTCCTGAGGATTTGAGAGAAACTAAAAAGATTGGTACTTATAAATACTGACTGTTTAATCTGGCTTTAATGAAGTGTCTGGTTGCTTTTAAAATATTTGAAATCACTTCTGCCAGGGAGCGTGTTTTCATTGATGTCTGGCTGTCTGATGGTCATTCTTTTGGTAGTGATAGAAAGATTGAACAGGGTGATTTTGATGAAACTTAGTAAAGAAATGGAAGGGTGAAAGAAGAACTCACTAAGTTTGGTGCAGGTCTGGGGTCAGTTTGAGGTTTTTCTTTCTTTTTTTTAATTTTATAATTCAGACATATAAACATCTTTTGAACAGGTAGGTCAACTACTCAGTGTCCACGGCCTGACAAACTTTAATCTCTACCTTTAGGTCACCAAAGCCCAGAGACCAGTCTGCAACCCCCTGGAAACCTTTAGTTACTAGGGAAAAATGGGCATTGCCCAACTGGATGGTGAGTAGTTGCTGGAGGTTGCTGACCTGTCTGCCAATGATTGCCAACTATTGACATGAAACTTGTAAAGGTGTGATTCAAACCAAAATTTTCTACGCAAAAGTTCAATTCAATTCAATTTTATTTATCTTACACATCCTGGTCGAAAATGACTCCAAGATTCCTCACAGTGTTACTGGAGGCTAAGGTAATGCCATCAAGAGTAAGTACCTTGTTAGACACCATGTTTCTAACAAGGAATAAAATAAGCTTAGTTTTATCTGAATTTAGAAGCAGGAAATTAGAGGTCATCCAGACCTTTATGTTTTTAAGCCATTCCTGCTGTTCAGCTAATTGGTGTGTGTCATCTGGCTGCATAGTTGTGCTTTACCACTGCACCCAACATATTTTAAAATGTGTAACTTTTACTTTGAAGGTTTGCAGCTTGCATCACATTTTTCCGTGTTTCACTACCACTCTGTGAGCAGTTTCTGAGTGTTTACAGACAAGCCGACATCTTCCATGCAAACTACAGGCATGTACCATAACGAAAGCAACTGCAACAAGGTTTGTGGCGCAGTGATGTATGCATCTTAGGGACCAACTTCACACAGTGACTGACAGCTAGCTTCTGCAACTACTTGCCAACCAGTCAGGGAATACTCATTTTTCCTTAGCGACCAGCAGTTGCCAGGGGGTTGTTGACAGGTCTCCAGATTGCGTGACCGGGGCCTTAAACAACTAATGGATGTTTACAATGGTTTATGTCAAGAATGGTTTAGAAAATAAATCATCTAAATTTTTTGAATGTGAAAGTATGTCACAGAGTTTTGATGCACTATTGTGAGCTGATGTTTGATGTTACTCTGTTGTTCTTAAAATATTCAGATGAATGATTTGAATGTTTGATCAGAGCATTGACTTTGGTGGAGGCTTGCCTTCTCCGAGTGCCCTTCTGGCTGTTTGTTTTAACAAATAATTTAGCACATAATGCTTTTCTTGCTCAAAAATTTGTTTTTTCTTCTTTTATTATTGTTACTGTTATAACCATTTACTTCTCTTTTACTGTTTTGTTATTCAAATCTTTTTACTAAAGCATGTTTTATTAAGTTCTCCCCCTGTAATCGCTCTCATCTGTTATTTCATTTGTATTTTACAACTTACCTTGTTTTATTTCTGGCAATTTAATTATGAGCTAACGCACATTAGTCTAACAAACCTCAAGGACCATTTTGTGCATTGGCAACTCCCTTATAAATGATTCTGACTATCGTGTGCAGTGCAAACATAGTCAAAGTATTGGTATTTATTTTGTCAAGCAGTCAATACTTTTGCCACTTTTTAAAAGTGTCAGCTCTTAATAGCAGTAGCAACAGTATAGGTAATTGCAGTTAAGACATTTCAAGGAATTGTGCACTATTAACCAAGAAGCCTTTTCTTCACTTTGGTTCTGTTAGCTTCCCGTGAAGGTAGTGCTGCTTCCTATTTCAAACACACAATTCCAACCTTAGAGGTTTGCACTCTTGCTATAGTGTCACTGTTCAAGAATTGGCACAGAAAGAGAGAAGTTGCCATTCAACTTCTACGTACACCGTGTCCTACCTGAAGGCTGTACAGCATTCAATCTTGTGAGTTGGTATTTTTCAAGAATGTAAGAATCCCCATCAGGAAGAGAGCAATTTAATGCACTCAGTACATGGAGGTTAGAGAGTATTGTCCCTAATTTTGTAGCTTGTACTGTATGCGAGCAATAACCCTTTTCTTTGTACTGTAAGCCATACACATAAATTGGATACAGCGGGTTTAGACTACTTTAAATTCTTACAACTATTCTACCCTTCAATGTCCAGAATTCGATTTAATAGGGTGGGGTAGAGCAGATCTGAAAGTTGCTGTATTCGACTTACGTGGATGAAAACACTGCTTGGCCTCAAGGGGGAAGGCTCAGTTGACTTAAACGCTGCACTTTTACTGCAACAGCTTCTTCAGTTCGCTGAATTCTTTTGAACTAGAGCTGCAGTTCCAGATTGAACAAAGAATTTTTGACTAGATGGAGAACCAAAGACAGAGGCATACAGGAGACAGACAGAAAATGTCTCTGTTGTGTAAGAATGGCTGTGGGGCTGTACACAAACTGTCTCTCGCTGTTCTGACAATGCAACAGAGGTTTATGTTTCTGTCAGTTCGTCCCTCACTGGATTCCATAAAATTTAATTCTTGTTTATGTTTAACTTTAATTTTTTTTAATTATAAGCTTTGGTTATAAAGAGTTTAATATATTTGTGATTAAAAATGCATTGCATTAGCAAGTATTAAAAACCCCCTGAAAGACTAGTGAAACAAATCAAGAGGGATTCTTAAAAACAAATAAGAGTGACCAGCAAAGCGCCTTGATCTCAGAGGAAGGCGCTGCTCTAAAACAGCTTTCTTCTCCTTTTCTATGTGCCTCCTTAGGGTGAAAAGTCCAATACTCAAGAGATAAAATATGTTCTTACAAAATATATGAAGAGCTAAGGAGAAAAAGAAAACTTTTCTTTTCTGCTTGAATGTCATACATTAACGTGCTCGATAGTCAAAGAAACTGCCTTTTAAACAGCTGAAATGTTTGTTCAGCCAGGTTACAATTATCACTATTGCAACTTGTTTCATCAGAAAAGCTGACCTCTCTGGCACCTCGATCTCATTTCAGCATCTTAGAACAGAGGTAATTCCAACTGTGCAGTAATAGGAGAGAATTGTTTTGTTAATGCATTCACTGTGTTCTCTGAACGACCTGCAGCAATCTGCCTTCTAGTTCCTGCACTCCAAATTCATAAAATCTGCTTATTAGAATTCTGCCACAAGTCCAGCTGTATTCCTTGAAGCCATTAGTGGTTGTTGAAAATGGTTTGGGCTGGCCTCAGCATCAATTGTAATGACAAGGACAGGGTGCCAAGGAGAATCAATGCTTCTCTGTGGCTCAAGAATTAAACTGTAACAGCAAGACTGCTCCCATTGAATGCCGGACTCCCGTCTTTTTCAACCACTTAATTGATCAAGGTTTTATTTATCTTGTCACAAGATGTTAACCTAATTTGTTTTCCATTTGCTCACAAAGCACCTTCATTGAACAGCCATGTTAACAATACAGATGTATTTCTTTCTCAGCATTGAACACAGTTAAGACATCGTGATTTTACAGGACACTTATAAAATTTTTATAGCTCCTGAACATATCGAGCATAATATGGATGTTAATATTTCCCACTACATATGTACATAGTAGGATTTTCTTTGGGGACTGTTATTCTGTTTGTATTAATACAGCTGAGTGAGTAGCTGAAATGAATTCCTCTCCCTTTGTTCTTTATGAACAAAGCAGCGGTGCATCGTGCACATGTTTTCTTTTTTTACTCTCCAACTATGCAAAGATGTAATTGGGTGATATCTTTTACTGCAATACCTCCTGCATGCATTTCCATTACATTTCTGTCATAAAATACCCTCCTCACTGTTGTCAACTTAAATGGAATGTCAATACTTTGTGTTTGGAATGGGGAGCGTGGAAATGGGCTTAACACTGGGACCCATAAACATAAAGTTTAATGCCGCCACCACCAAAGAGAGGGCCAATCACAACATAGCTTTACAAATCAAAGAATAATAATCACATAATTTCTCACATAGCCTTCTCAATGGCTTAATATAAATAACTTAGTAGCACCCTCTTGTGCGCTTTCATTTCTAATCATCACCAATTTCTTTCCATCTTGCCCCCCCCGAGCAATTTGCCTCTTCACCCTCCAAAGACTGCTGTATGTGTTTTTTCTGTTTTTTAAATTTTATTATATAGACAAAAATAAATAAAATAAAATAAAATAAAATAAAATAAAAATAAAAACAAAATACAGAAAAAACCCTAAATCTAATTATTTTGTATGAAGAAGTGATTGAATTGTGGAATAAGAGACAGCACTACTCAGCTGATGTCAATCTGATGTCCAGAGGGGAATTCCCAACATAGGGACACTTTATGGGCTCATTTGCATTACTAGAGCTCCAACTGTAAGTCAGCAGGCTGCTAAGAAGGAGACCGCCATGCCAGCATAGGGGTGATTACAGCTATAATATATTAACCACAAGTGAGCAATTTTCAAAGACAAGTCAGATGATACTGTGAATGATTATACTTTGTTGTAAGTGAACCTTACCACGTGCTAACTCTCATATATTATTTGTTCAGCCAATCTACAGTTTGCGCTCCAATTGCCAGTTTTGTAGGTGTCCTATTCATCTCATGAAAGAGATTTTTAATTACAATTTTACATCAAATCACATGTACCTATGTGAAATACAAATTGTTTTGATATTTTGAAGTGATTAGTTAATAAATTAACAACCAAATTGCTAAATTAATAAATAATGATTGATGAAATGCTTGAACAAGTCATCTGCAAGGTGTAATGCATGATGTGTCATGCCATCTTCATAAGTCTTGCTAGTCACAAGATAAACATCATGTACTTCTCTTAGCAGTACACACACACGCACACAAAACTTGTTGAGAAATTAATGTTGTCTTGTGATGTCAAGGAAGAGTGCATACAGTGGAATCTCCAAGGTAATTAAACAGAATTAAAGGTCTGCTGTGACTGGAAAAGCTTGGCAGGAATAGACTAATGGTAAAGCTAATTAAGGTGTGTTTTATCCCCCTAATGAAACTCATCTTCTCAGCCCACAGTATAGAGGCAAGTTCAAAAGAATAGCTTTACAAGTCCAGGGAGACTTTTAGCAATATGTTGTTATTCTTACCTGTACATGTTGCTCATTAAAAAGCATTTTCATTGGGTTTAGCAATGTAAAAACACTAGCTTTTAATTGATGAACCATAAAGCCCCCCACCAGTTCCTCTGGGTGTTCCCATTTAGCTGTTCCAAAAAAATACACAAGGCCTTTGCAACTTACATCTTTAACTTTTAAACTCAACGGCCACAACACAGCTTTTTCATTTTTTCAGATGTCTTATAAATATATAGATTCTACCTCCAAAAGAACAAAACCTAGATCTCACATTGTAAGTGCATTCCTCCCAAATAATACAATATCTCAAGCCACCTCAATGACTAACAAATGAAGCCAGCATCAAAGTGCCAACTGCAGTTCCTTGAGGTTAACGCCATAAGTGTCTCAATCCCCACAGACTCCTTTGAAAAAATGCCCGACTTTAGAGTAGAAAGATGTTTAAATATTGGTACATGAAAATGATTTTGGTCTCCGTAGCTAGTTTCTCCCTTCATAACAACTGCATAACAAGGTGAATATTTTTAATACTCACCCATTTAAGTTTTATTAAGGCTTAAAATAGGGGATGCCACTGCATTGACTGATGATCTGCATCACCTCAAGTAAAGAGTCTCTGAACTGGATCTCTCAACCATGTTTGTGATGTTGGTGGACTCTGATATTTTTTATTATAGCTATATAAAACAAATACTGTGCCTTGCTCAGTGGGTAATTGTACTAAAAGCCCATGTCTGTAAAATCCTAGAATTTTACTTTTACATTACTTAGCATTAATCAGCGGCTATCTTTGTGACACACCCATTCGTAGCGTCCTAAACACACATGCTAGTGTTAGTAATCCACCTTTTCATTAAAATCTGGTCACTCCTAGCTCCAAAAGAGAGGAAAAAAAGATAAGGATGGCTGAATTGTCTAATCAATATGATATAACAATCAACTTATAGAAGTGTTTTCATTTATTCCATATTTTATTCCACTGTTTTGTGCCAATCAGTCTAGAAGGAAAAAATAACATACTTTTTTTTCATGTCTACTTTTGTGCCAGCTGCATTGCTATTAATTACTGGCATACAAGAAATCTTTAACATTTTTATCCAAAGATGTTAGGTACCGGCTCTTGATGTATTGTTAAAATACTCCTCCTGTCCATCAAAGATCAAAAGTGGTACTCTGTTGAATTGAGCAATGGTTTCTCTGAGAAACACACACAGAAACCCTCCCTCATATTCCCTCAAGAATATGAGGGAGGGAAGTACATACAATATATTCACTTGTGATGATTGCTGCATCTCCCATACACAGGGATCTTTTTTTCTTATCAGGGCCTTTACTGGTCATGGCAGATGAACAGCGTGACCCATGGCAACAAATAATGCATTTGTCAACTGCTTTTTCAGTGCAACATGGTTGTGCAACTCACCTCTAGTCATAAATGACCAAAAAGCAGCTATAACAGGCGGTTGTAATGTGTTGCTGGTTTAACATAGTGTTTCTTTTAAATTGCTGGAATACTGCAAATATGAGAGTTTCTCTCAGTCATGTTAACCTTCATCTCTTTAGCCTCACTACCCATTCATTAAATTGTAAGCCAAATACATTTTCCCTTCAAGGGTCATCATCAGCATCACTATGTGCCATTTACCAGCTTATCTTTTGAGATAATGTTGTTTTATTAGTTTTTATAGATTTCAGTGAGTTGACAGTGAGAATTATAAGTCCAGTTGTTAATTTTAATGGTAAATTCAGGTAAATTTTCACACCCCTAAACTGCAGCATTCAGAGCGCAGTATAAAGAATAAATTATAAATGGAAGAGTAGAATCCTTACTTACTGATCTTTTACTTCAACATTTTGATCTAACACATAATTTTTTTTCTTCAGATATTCGGAAGTCCATTGAAACCTAATGTTACTGCCAGCACTTAATCAATCTAAATAACCTGCTTTATTCATGCACCTTATTTTTGTTGTCAGTGTTGACAGAATCACACACTGCAACCAAGAGTTTACCACAATCAGTCTGACTATATCGAGTGAAAAATGATCAATTATAATGTTGCCAACTCTCACTTCCCCTCTCTCTGTCACTTATCACACTGGTGATAAATGGCTAGGTACTAATAAATAATCTCACATTCTGGGCGGTTTATGGAGAAGGACAGCCATTAATTAGAGTGACAGACAAGCGGAATATATTACGAAGGTGCATAATGAAATAGAGGTTCTATTGCTCTACCCTGCTCGCCCATTTCCATATCTTTCTCAAATAATTGGAAGAATTTGTGAGGGAACTACTGTTCGAAAAAGTTTGTTGTTTTTAACACTGTAGTAGAAGCAGCACCACAAGTGTACACAATGCTAGTTTATTTACCCAGCAAGACTAAAAGAGTCATACTGTTAACTCAAAAGTTTAAAAGTAACTAAAAGTTCATGTTAGCCACTAGCTACTAATTAACTGCTTGCTTGAAGGTAGGATATTTCTGGGAAAATACTTCAGTATTAGTAAATCTCTTGTATAAATTTATAGCCCATTTTGAAAATGATGAAAATGATCTCTCTTATTTCATAACGGTGACACATCTAAGCAATGTGAGGCAAGGTTTCTGTCCAAATTGGTAACCCATACACAGCATTACTAAACAGACTGCAGCCCCAAAGTAGCATTAACACAACAGATCAGATTGTTATACATCTGTTTAAAATATATTAAATATAATTTAAGAAATATTTGTAATGATTTCACTGCTTGTGAAATTTGAAAATTTTACATTTTTTTGGTCTGCCATCTTTGCGTACTGTTGAGATGATTGTTGCAAATTTAAAGTTTGCACATACATTGCATTGGAGTTTATTGGGTGATTTATTATTTATATAACAAGATCAGGATTAGTCAATACTAGCAGTAGTGACAGTCGATCTGAAAGCACAATATCATTTTCTGTTACTGGTTAAATACATATTTCTGTAGTTCAAAAGGCAAACACATAGTGTCCAGCTGAGTGGACATTTTTGTAGCTCCATGAAAAATAGGTTCAAAATTTCAATTGCATTTTTTTTCCTTGCCTAAAGAGGAATAAAAACCACTCAGGAAAAAAAAATCTTGACTGAGGTTCTCATAATTCATGCATGAACGGGATAAGCTACACTCACATGCACTGACTGGTAACTGGCTCACAGGAATGCAAGATTTGCACAATAAGCAGCGATGATAAAATCATATAACAAAATGTTTTTTCAGATGCTACAACACTATCAATACCTACCACTTCCCACAACTTTGATTCCAAATGGTTTCGTTTGGTGGTTTGCTTTTTTCCTAAAATAAATAAATAAATACATTACTATCAAAAGATAATACCGCTGTTGGTGGTAAATGTTTGCCTTCTGGGCTTTCTGCTAGAAAGCCGTTCTGACAGAAATGCTTTGAGAGGTTAGATGAGGTTCTGTCAAAAGTGACAAAGGTCTTGAAATGCAGAGTTGTGGTGGATGGATGGGTCAAATTTTATCCAGGGAACATGACTTAATTTCTCATGTCTAACCAACAGTGACATAACTTTCACAATTAGTTACATCCACCAAGAACGTTGTGTTTTTGGTAGTGTTTGCATGTCACAAAATTGTTGAATGAATTCTGGTAACTGTTTGTTGGGCTGTAGAGTGGGGTCATGTTAACAGTCATTACAATATAAAGATTTAAAATATCATGTGACCTCTGACCTCTCCTTCAAGGTCAAGAGATTGATCTGAAGGTCGAAGTAATAATAATGCTCTATAGAGCTATTTATTAAAGCAATGTTTTTTACTGCCATTGTTTGTATTAACAACATATAGGCATATAGGGAAAGATATATATGGATTCTAAATATCCCATTATTTTGAACCTCTGACCTCTTCTTCAAGGTCAAATATGGTCAAACTTTCATATATTCTTTTATCTTTAAAACTGTTTGTATTGGCAACATTTAGGAAATTATGCTGGTATATGGGGATTCTAAATATCACATTATAGTTTACATCCAAATATCGTGCCACATTTGAACTCTGACCTCAGTTTTGCATTTCACGTCTGCCTTTCTTTCATATTGACCCCCAAACATTATATTTATAAAGTATCGTCAAGAGAAAGACAATGAGCTGCCTTTTTAGTTAGAAATATAGCGTAGTATAATGTTATATAATAAGCTCTATTTATTTATGTCCAGTTGTTTACAAATCAATATCTATTATCCATTACCTACTCCTACATAATGCTTTTGTAATCAAAGTATCTGTCATGCTACCCGTATCTGATTTTTACTGCACAACAGCTAAAGTACGTTGACAAAGAACACAGAACAAAGAAAGCAAAATGAATATATGCAAAATACAACATTATTCTCTTACATGTAAATACTGTACAGAGAGTGTGCTGCCTCAGTGGAGGTTTCCTTTTTTTTTTTTTTTTTTTTTTTTTGGCTGAGTGGTGGGTATTAATGTTGTTATTACACTCTCCCAGGCATACAACTGCCCCTTGGTCCATGTTTTCCTTTGCCCACAAATGTAAAATCCCATTTCTCACAAATTCCTTATTATTGCTATGTTCATGCACATCAGGATTATCTAAGGTCATCAAAGAAAAAGTAGATCAAGTTACGGGGATATACTGTACCTCCAACAAAGCACATGAGGATGCAATGCTGACAGTGATTTGACATTTGCAGGACAAAAGCACAGTGAACAAATTACAGACTGCAGGTAAAGTAACTTGAAAATGTGAAAGAACCACTGATGCTAATGAACTTGAGTATTAATCCAAGTTAAGTATGGCTCCAGTGCTTCATCAGCCCACGATTTCTGTTCAAAACTCGTGCGTTTTCAGCATGTATTTTCTGACATGTCCAATTATCTCCGAATTCCCTTTACACAAAGACAAGCCTGATTGGTGACATTTTAGTTGTTTTCACTTCTCCATGTATCGCACAAATCTGTTTCAGATTTGACATCACATTTTCTTTATGCAGAACTAGCAGGTTAGAGATTGTTTAATGGCTGTTCCTGCTGCAGCAGACATCTGTGTTCTTGTATCTCCCTCAAGTAATATCTGGAAAAGTTCAGTGACGCAGTGCATGTGAGAGAAGAACTTTTGACTTGTAATTGATATTCGCTGGTGACAATGTTCCAACCAATGATTAAAGAAGTAAGCTTTATTATGCTATGTATTAATATATTGTGGATATGACACTTAAGACAAGATGATGTATCTACCCAACTCTGTATACAGTCACTTATATTCTGTAAGTAACTATATGACTATAGAAGGACTCTTTGGTTAATATTCAGAATGTGTGTCTAGTGTGTGTGTGTGGTAGTTGTTTACTTGTTTATGACATTTGATTATGATTATTTGTGTGAGTCAAGCTATGCAGGCAGTTTTATGCCAAGAACAGCAGACAGTCTGACGGCCTCACTGGCATGCTGCCATTCAGCATAGATGAGCCTAGCTCCTAAAAAGTCTCCACCTGTGTTGCATAGCTAAATAAAGCTGTGAAAAGTTAATACATTGGTAGCTAAGTTATAAACAGATATCTCAGTATAAGTGCATGTGAGTTAACAGAGACAGCAAACTGTCTTAAGTAAGCAGGCTTGGCTAACAATGTGGCCTTTGCTGATAAGAAGCACAAGTTGGATGCTGTGGTTCTGCTACCCAGATAACCCATTTCCTCTTTTCTCTCTGCTTCTGCTCTGTGTTGTTGGTCATCTGGAAGTCAGTTAAAGACAGTGATTTATGCCTGGGACTTCATGCGGCATAGCCTCATTACACACAGCCATTTTGAGAATCAGCAGATAATTACAGTATACATCATAGAGCTCATGGGGCCCAGCAGATTCAGACCATTCCACTAGCCTGTCATTTAGGGTAGAGGGCCTCAGGAAAAACTAGATAAAAACAGGATTCTAACCTTGTTTGCTCTTCATTTTATAGAAATTCGTGTTAAAAATGTATTGTATATGTTGAACTGGCATTTTTTTTTTTAAAAATTGCTCTGCTACAGATAGTCATTAGTATTCCTGTACCTCCATGATGGTGGCAGCTACTTTGGGTTGTGTGACTGTCCCATTCTTCACTCAAAATGAACCGATTCTGTTTTGGAGGTTGAAGGTTACTCTGACAGTTCCAAACAAATTTTAGGAGGTTTTTGCAACTCTATAATTCATTAACACTACAAGTGTTCAACCCAAATATCAATGATAAACTTCACTGTGATGGTATAATGTTTTGAAACTAGACTTTTCTGGCAGTACTTCAGTATCGTTACCGAGGAGCAGAAGCTCATATTTAGTCAAATGATCTGAACTGAACTGAAGTGAACTTAACTGAACTCAATTAATGACGCTTAGATTTGTTGCTCACCTTGAATCTGTGGTGGGCTGTGATGCCGGGTGGAAACACGCACATTTTAGAATTTGTAACTTCATTGCAGAGACATAAAGTTGAAACATCTTACCTACTGTTATAACTACAACTATGTCTTCAATCAGAAATTGCTTTATTGGCAAAACACGACATATTTCCCTTAGTTCCTTCTCTACTACATCTATGACTCCGGACAGACATGGCTGCAAACTGAACTGGCTGGTGGAGACACACAGCGAGTCTAGTTTGTTAATAGTAGATCTTTGTTCAGTGGAGTAAAGGTGGCATTGAGCTGAGGTCATTTGAGCGGTAAAATAAATTTATACAATGATTAGTATGTGATAAATACTGTGCTTTCTTTTTTCTTTTTCTTTTTTTTACTGTGTTTAATTACCCCATATTGGGGTTTGTGGACTCTTAAAACTGACGAGTCTTTGTCTACTATTTGTATAAATGACAACCAATCTAAAATTACACAGCAAGTAATTATTTTTTCTTTTTTTTTTCAATCTTCCATGAAGGGAACATTAACTCGTGCCCGAACTGAACTGAACCCTGAATATCTGGACCTTCGTCCTCGAGCTGAGCTGAACCCTGAATATTGGACCCCTTGCACCCCTTTAGTGAGTACTGATGGTCCCATTTCTACTAATCGATCACTGTAGATCCACTTCATACAATCATTTATTTTTAATAAACTCAAATTATTTTGTGTTCCATTTTTACTTCAAAAATGGAAGTAGCGTTTGAAAGTCTGTTATGGTGATGATTTTCTCATTCATGTCTCCATCCTCGTTTAGGCATGTTTCTTTGTGAGACGCTGCAGTGAAATAGATTGCAGTTTCTTCATATTTTCTCCTTATTCTCTATATAATGCTTAAATATGTTTTGCCTCTGAGTAACAGTGACATATTGTACTTACAACATCATTAAATACAGGGCCTAATGTGATGCTAATATTCATGCCATTTTTACTTGAGTAATAAGTATTTGTCTCATTACCTCCATGCTTGGAAAACACAGTGCTTGATAGTCATCTGGGGGTTGGAGGAGGTTGGCTTGTGTTGCTTTGCTTGCACAGTTGTGAATCTTAATGATGTCAGTTTTTCTTACTGTTATCAACCACACTATATCAACATGGAGCAGGGGCTTTTGCAAACTTGGACTCTAACCATATTCTGCCTCCATTGCAATCTGCAGTGCAAAGTGTATTTATATTTGTCCTGTTTTGACGCAGGAATAATTTGCTGCCTTTAAATTCCTTACTCATCACTGTTTATTACACACAGCGGTAGTTAGAGATCCAGTAGAATCTGCTCTATTGCTCTCTCTACTGCATCTTTTTTTTCTGACCATACATACAGTATGTACTGTACCGCCATTCTACAAATCGACTGTGACAGATTTTTTTTCCTCGAGTTTCATGAGGTTACTTAAGTGGAAGTAGTGATTAATGCGTTTTACATTGATGTGCTGTGGACTTAATATATTTGCCTTTTTTTTAAGATAAACTCTAAAGGAGATATAATACATTTATTTATTTATGTATTTAATAATTTATTTAGTAGTAATGTTGTTCACAATAGTTGCACTCTTTTTCTTTGCATTAAATATTTATTGCAAGTTGTTCACCCTTGGGGTCCACCATCAGCAAATGGGAAAAGATAACAAGGTGTCGGTATAAACACAATGAGGTCTCTCTTACCTGAACTCCCCTGGGTGGGAATCAAGTCCTATGGTACACCATTGTGTTGCACCGATTGTACTTCTTGCAGCCAGAGTCAGCACAGTCAACAGTTAGAACAAATTTTATTACCATGAAACCTGAACCCTTAGATCATAAAAGTCAGTTTTTAATATTCCTACAAAGACAGTTGATGTAGAGTGAGAGAAAGAGCAGGTATGTATACACTATAGGAGTAGAAATGAAATGAAATGAATGGTCTGCTATGCTTGCCACTTCACACCTTGTTAGATACATATCTTTGAGCATGCGATATCCTTTTCTTTCTTGTCATTTCATTTTATAGCCTATTTAACTCATACTATACTGGGCTCAGAGTGAAAGTAAAAAAAAAAAAAAGTAGCTAAAAATTCATGAAAAATGTTCCATTCATCATATATACATAGTGCTTATTAACAAATTACAGATGTTGCAAGACAACGTGTGAATATCTCAGACAGCATCATTTTGGAGCAAGAACAACTGCTTGTTGACAATGTTCATGAATTGGAATGGTTTCATTAAACCTGCTGGATAAACGGGAACCCCTTTGTTCAGAGTTTGAAAGATGACTCTAATGAGCACCGATTTGGTAGGAACGCAACATTTTTTTTCACACATACAGATGCATCATTGTGGATCTCTTGGTAGACAAGAATTCTTGTTGCATTCCAATAACAAGTGCTACTTTTCTTTTTAGTGAGAGACAGGTTTCTTTTATCATCCTGAGACATATTCCCCAAACATAAAAATGGCTGAGGGACCTGTAATATGATAAATGGGGCAGTCCATGTTCTGTGCCTCCCTAAAGTTTATAAAGTCAATATTTGGACTCTAGCCTTATTTAATGAACAGAATTTCTCAGACATCTCTCCCAAGCTGCATTCAGTGGGAGATCTATTCTTTCTTTGTTGTAGCACTGTGCTGTTTGCTTATTGGGCCTCACTGGACTAAAAAATCTACTTGCATGCGCATATACACAAATGCATGTGCACTCACACACCATCACCTCTGAGGAGGCCCCTTTCTTCCAGCCCAAGAGGGAATGATGACTCTCATTATCGCCTCAAAGCAAGAAGGCCACAGTGCCCCTACTCAGCAGCCCTATTAAGTTACCAGACAGCTTTATTGTATTGGTGTTCGATAATTTCCTTTCCTCTGTCATTCGGAGTGCATTGGGGAGTTGTTGCATGGGGAGGAAGGGGTTGGGAATGTGGCAAGAACTAACGTGAAATGGCACAGCTGGCTAAAATTATTCCCTCCTATGGTTGGTAAGTGCTTGGGCAGTTTAGTGTTTAACAGTCCTTGGCCACACATGCACCTTTCCTTATTAATGGTTTAATTGTATTCAGAAACCATGTCGATAGAAATGAGGTATTACAGTTATCATTTAGCTAGTCACAACACATAGGCATCCTCCAGAGTGATTTTAACAGCAGAATGAATTCATTAGCAAATTGGAAACGTATCCTCGTAGACTGCATATGTCTCAGTGATTTATTGGGAGCTTTGTCCCTCTTTGGTCCTGTGGAATCATAAGGATCAATGTATTTACTGCTATGTAAGAATATTCATTGTAAACTACTGGGGTAGGGGGAATATAAAACAATCATCATGCATGTGTGTCTGTAAGTTTAAAATTAGCTTTGATGTATATGCCCATTTTTATTCATTTCCAATAAGAATACATTTTAAAAAACCACTTAATATTTCTCATTGCATTGAAGACAGATGACATGTGTAACAAAGTAAGTGATGTTTCATCTGACTCTATTTTAGCTTTAAAGCAGCAGGTTGGGCTTATGTTGTTTCTGATATGATGCTAAGTTTAACATCACTAATTAAGTCTTTGCTAGTTCAGGACTAAACAGCAGGTGTAGGAATTTGAAGAAACCAGTTTGATGTAACTTACACATTAGAGACAAACCACCTATACAATACACCTACAGTAGCTGCTTGGCCCTGGAAACCCATGTAATGAAGCTCCTGGCACACAGTTTTTGTGCGGATGTTAATGCCAGAGGGGGTTTGGAACTCACCTAAATTCAACGATTAAAAGATTGTGTGGCCCAATTCTTATGTCCATATAGTGTAGCTGGGTTGAAGGAAGGAATACATCGAGTCGCCCGGGTAGCTCAGTGGTGGAACAGGCAACCTGCGGGCGGCGCGGGTCCAAGTTCCAGCCTGTCGCCGATTTGCCCGCATGTCCTCCCTGTATCTTCCCCCCACTTTCTGTCTGTCTACACTGCAAATATAGCCGCTGTGGCCCAAAAAAAAAGAAGAAGAAATATGTTCTAACAGTGGAGAGAAGTTATAGTTAAACTACAGTGCATGTTGTTCTGAATGCAAGTCTAATTAACGAGCTTGGATTATTGATGATTTACTTGCATTTTGATTTAATCAGTTTGACAGTTTACTAGTTGGTAAAGCAGTAAACTGTTTTACCAACTAGGAAAGTAGACCTCCACCAGATTCATTTTTTGTGCTCATTAAATTAGCTAGTTTACTGTTATTCCACACAGTAGATAAAACACCACAAATGTATTTTTACATGCTTGAAGTAATTATTGATTTTTGAAAAAACAAACCAACAAACTGTGACATATCAGTGACTTCTAGGATTTATACAACATTGCAGTTATGCATGTTTCCTCTTCCAAGGCGATACAGGCATAATGTCAGAGGCAATCTTTGTAGGTGTTTCTGTGGAGGTTGAAATGAACTAATGTCAAATAGAGTTACAAGGTTTACCTGTGTATAGGACAAACATATTACTCTGTGAAATGTACTTATTGACCAAGCTGGAAAATCACATTAGCAAAATGCTATAGGCGCATACATCTATTAATGATGACAATATTTAGACCACAATGAAGTGCTATGATCAGAGATGGAGGGAGAAGGTTTGGGCACCTATGCAATAGTAATGGGCTTTGTAAAATACAATTTCTAAACTACACAGCATTAAATGACTCTTTGTAAGATTATTCTACCATAACAAATTGTGAGAGGTCATATGTTTACCACAGTTGTTCTGTTTTTTGACAAGTATTTTGGCCAAAGTCAAGCAAGGAGTCAGTGTGTGTGACCTACAGTAATACACTGGCATGATGTGTCAGTGTTAACTAAGTTAACTAAGAATTCCTTATGTGTTTTTTCATGATGCATAACTTTTTGCTTCTACTTTTAAAATAGTTTTTGTAGTGTTTAAAAATAATAAAGGCTGGATCATACCTGTTACATCATTCATTTTTTGGCTGGCACCAAAAGCGTCTTACTGATTGGCCTGAGGGGTGCCTTTTTTAGTTATGGGCATTTCTGGCATGTTTGGTTGCTATTAGAAATTTTTTTTTAATACATTTGGACTTTTCATATTTACCTGCATCCATTTTCTACCTTTTCTAGTTAGTATTTTTTTTTCCACAATAAAACCTGCTACTTAGATAACTTAAATAATGAATTAATCAATAGAGTAAACAAAAAAACAACATAAAAACTCCAAGAGCAATTTAAGCAAGCATGTCTTCACAAACTGATTTTGTACTTTATTGCGGCTCTTACAGAAAATATTCATTTTGGTGTTTAACTTAACTACCCAATAGCTCTCCTTGAGCTCTTACTACAGTATAGTTTATGCTTTGCAACACGGTGTGCTGGAAGCCTCTTCAAATAGCCTTCTTTGAATCCAGTAAACAAACAACAGTAAATTATATATATAAATATATATATTTTTTTCCAGTAAGAACAAGTGTATAATTACCACAAAATAAACTGCTGCATTTTTACACACTATGTTGACAGGAAAAAAAAAATAAATATAAACTTTAAGGTGAGATTCAACAGTAATCCTGAGAGAGGTGCAGTTGTCATTGTGAGCGTTTGCCTGAGACTATGTCTCAATCAGGTACAGCAGAGAAATGCTCCACAGACTGCAAAGTGGAAAGATGTGATAAAGACCAGATAGTGGAGGATATGCCTCGGGTAATTTTACTTTATATGAAACCAGGTCTGCTCTATCCTAAAATTTCAAATGATACTGCCTTTATACAGTACGTCATTGTGCTTTAGTCAGCCTTCCCACTTCTTGAGCACTGATGCCAATTCATGATGAGAAAAACTACAACAATTTTATATTATGGTAGCTAGCTAAAATAACTGAAATTATCCCACAAAGTCTTGCCTTTGGAAACATGAATTTGTTTGCATTCAGCAATTACCAAATAATATAAGCGGTTAAAATTTATTCCACTGCTTGTGATACACAAAAACCATGTGCAGTTTTCCCCCCTTGTTTTTAAGTCTTTTGTCCTTCCCTATATCATCGACATCCTTTCTCATATTAGATGACTGTTGAAGTTGTTCAACACATACTGAGCAATCAATGAATTTTTAACTACTTGTTCAAAATCATAAGGCTGTAGGAAAGTCTGGCATAATGGAAATAGCCTTGATTAAACTGCAGTGGCTTAGTATGACACACTACTTACTCTTCTTGCCATTTGACTTTCCGTGAAGGTCAGTTTGGCCATTAGCTAGATCAGCCTAACACTGTCTGCCCCACCTCTCCACTCCAATTCTTCTCATCTACTCTCTCCTCTCTTCTCCACCCCTCTCCACAGTCTGAAGAGAGATGTGATGGGGCTAAATTTATCTTCACAGAAACCAAAGCTAAGATGTTAAAAGAGAACTCCTGCCAGCTTGGTAACTGACTGCTGATCGTGATCAGCTTCACCTTTGCGAGGCGCCTGTCAAAATAACATGCGCCCTTTTCTCTTTTACCCTTCTCTCCATCCCTCTTTCTTTTTATCCACTGCTTCAACTCGATCCTCCAATCCCCTGTTTTATTAACAACAGAGCTGGTGGCTAGTGATAACTGGTCACTCCTCAAGGCGCTGAAAGGCAAGGACACTCTATTATCCTAGCTAGATGGATGGGTTGAAATATTGCCTGCAAGTGGTAGAGCCTGCCAAATCCTCCAGTCTTAAAACCCCTTTGTCTCTGACAAGGAGGAACATTAGTGAGAGAGCCAGGTTCATGGATAAAGATACACTTCTCTGAATTTAACATGGAGAGAATAAAATGGATGAAGAAGTGTATATGTGTTGAAAGGTCATGAAATCCAGAATATGTGTAATGGCCCTGTTTTCTCTCTATATATGAAAAACAGCCGTTGCGCTGAATAGTTTGCAATAGCAAACAGTTCATTTGTAGTGCCTATTTGCAAGTGTCCATAGTTCATCTCAAGGAATAGAATAGCCTCTTAGCTTCTTTATGTTTTGTATTCATTTCAGTATGAATCGCAAACCAATTAACAACCACTTAACAAAAATAGGATCAACAGCAGGGACTATACATGAATGTATAGGTCAAATTTGTGTTGCAAATAGACAGAGGTGGCAGAAGCCCCAGATGATCAAATGTATGCCACGCATATCCATGCAGCCATGGATGGAGCCACATATACTGTATATACTGTACTGTACATGCATGGCATACATGCATATCAGTATATGGCATGGTGTACAACTATAGCCTCAGACATAGTGGACACAGAAACAAAGAAGGTGCAGAACAAAACCATTACATTTAAGTAAACACCTTGTGCAGCATACACCACACACCTTGTGGCTAACAATTCTGAAAATGCTTAATTCCTGCATTTATTTCACATTTATTTTTACATTACCACCTCTTTTTTTTTTTGCCATTAAAGGTCATTGCATTGGTGCAGACCACAGTTAGCACATGCAGTTTGTAAATAAAATGGTTTTTAAAAGGGTGAAAATAGTTTGACTTGATATTTGCGGTGAGTATCACTGAGTTAATGTTTGTGAACTGTCAGTGATTTTGCATACACTTATGAAAACAGCAGCACAGCCCAATAGCTTGAAGAGCTTATGCAAAGTAGTGTCACAGTCGTGTGCTGTATTTAGGTTGTAGACCTAAGACCAGAGATAAAGACAGACGTAGGGTTTTCTGGTATTTTATTTATTTGTATACTGTATAATTTTGCTCATATTTTATTAAGTAATTGAATAGAGAAGGTAAGGCCAAAGGTGTTGGAAATATTTTGCACTAAATGTGCTTATTCCTTGACTGAAGCAACTCAGTGACCTTGCATGCATTCTTTGCATCATACAGTCCATTTGTGAAAGGAGGTGGATCGCAACTGGTTATGTCAGACCGCATGAGAATGCGATAATTTACACAGTTTCACAGTGAATATGCGAGGACACCTGGATAATGACCAAGGTCTGATGCTTTCGCCATTACTAGAATTACGCTCTTAAGCATTTGTCAAAAGATTCAAGAATTCAATTCAATTAATTTTACAAATAAATTGTGTATGTCGAAATAAAATATGTAACTCCCAACTGCAAAGGAAAATTAAAACAAAACCTTTGCAGAGGAGAGATTGGAACTACCCACTAAAGGGCCTGAACTACTCATATTGCTTCACATCTCAACTCAAACAATTAAAATAGTAAGAAAATTAGATAAGCACATACAATGCTACAGATTCACAAAAAAAGTCCATCTGGTATCTTTCAAGGAAATGTAGAGCTGTGAAGTTTATCACTGCTCCAAGGTCTCATTTTTGCATGGCATGCTCATCGTCCATGCTTTTTTTAATTGAATTACGGAGCACTCAGGGAGATATCTCTGTTATTGTTGTCTTGTAGGTGTACAAGGTTATGAAAGAGGGAAGCATGTTAAGTCATTTGTTATCCCTGGCATACTAACAAACATGTTGGCTTTGGGCAAGGTCTACAGGTTGCATGAGCAGTTCAGATTGATACTCCTGCCATGGCTACACCCATACACCTTGTTATCTTAAGAGGATGCTTAGGATGAGATGAATCTGGGGGAGTATTGAAGGAAACGCATAGGAGAGGGGAATTGCTACTATTACAGTAGAAAGTGTTAGGAATCCAACTGAGATATAAGAAATCAGGTCTCAAAATGTCAGTAAAACATGTGATTCAGATCAACGAGGAAATGATTTAGCTTTGTTAATACTTAACTACTGCATATATAATCAGATTAGTAAAAAAACAGCCAAAGGGACTAAAAACATATAAAACATATAGAACCAAGACATTTACCTCATTGCCCCAATTATTCCATACTCAGATCTGCACTTTTTTCTTTTTTTTAAACTCTAGCACTAGTTCTTGACACATATAACCCCATGGGTTTTCCATCAGCAAAGGCTTGATTTTACTAATTGGTACCAAAGCTGTTAATTGGAGCTGTGGAAACAAGAAATGTAAAATCAGAGGACACTCTCTTGGGAAATATATGTGTTCAACCTCATTTTCCACCTTTACTCATTGTTTTTTTAATTATCTAACTGCAGAGAGGACATCGTGTTGTCATAACAAAATACACAGTAAAAAAAAAAAAGTGCACTATAAAAACAAACATACTACATGAAGCACTGTATTTGTTTACAGTAAATATAAAGGTAATATATGAAAGGCCATAACAGCATATTCTTATAATTATACAAGGAGATTCATGAAGGTGCACAGTGTAATTTCATTCAGTGTGCAGCAGAGATGCACTAATTTCATTTTTTTCCCCTGATCAATCCTATACCAGTGCTTTTTACTCCTCTTTATACACAATTCATTCACTCATATGTTTAACTTATTAAGATAAAGAATGTTTTTTTTTGTGTTTTGGTCAGGTTTTACTTGCAGCCCCCACATTTAATAAAATGTATCATGTTCATGGTCATCCTTTTGTGCTTACTCCTTACTGAGAAACCTTTATGAAGTAATGTTGGCATTTCCAATCTCTCTCTGTGAATGCAGTTATTTTGAAATATTTTGCAGTTTTTGCAGCAGGAACAGAAAACTGTATTAATGTGGATCGGTTATTACACTGATACTATCTTGGAGGCTGGTATCAAAACTAAAACTGATCTTATCTTAACGGAATGATTCATAAACTGCTTCATCCTTAGTTTACAGCAATTAACTGCTTTTCTGTGTTAAGTTGCTGTAATTGTCCTTGCTGTGGTTTTTGTGAACTGCACTTTCAAGAGAGCTCTTAAGAGTTATGCCTTTCTCCTCTGATGTTTTATTAATGAATAGGTGATTTTTGTGCAAGTAATTAAGCCATTGTGCTCTTCTGCTTTTGAAATTTGGTCTATTTATATCCAACGAGGGCCAGGGATGGATGGATGGATGAAATAGATAGATAGATAGATAGATAGATAGATAGATAGATAGATAGATAGATAGATAGATAGATAGATAGATAGATAGATGTGTTCACCAGCTGTGATTTCTTAATCTCCTCCAGCCACATTACAGCCTCTCAGGGGCTAGTCATCCCTGAAATGCTCAGAAGATTTTCCATTGTCAGTCACATTAGCAGCTTCAAACTCCTTGTCACTCAACAACAGACACATGCTGTGCACCTTGGGAAATACAATACATGCAATTTATCACGGGAAATCATCATCAAAAAAACATCAACTATGAAATAACAATTGGAAGAACATCCCTTCTCTCTACCACAGTGACTGTTATTAATCCCAATCTGTTATAACACTGACAAAGAAGTGACTTTTTTTATTTGTTTATTGCTCTGAATTTGTTCAGAGAAACAAAGATGCTCACCTAGCATTAGCATCGCAGTTATTCGGAAAGTGCAGTTACTTGCTTGTTCATTAAAATATTGTTTGCTATTGTGCTTTTCCTGAAAGAAGAAGCTAATGATATTTTTTGTCTACATCTAAAAGGAAAAGTTAGATGTTCTGCCACCATTAATCCTTCTGACAGCAGCACAAAAGACAACTGACTGATTGTTACACTGTGTTAAGATTTATCCACGTTTACAGTTCTGTATAGTTAGATGAGATCACAAAAATTCAGCCTCAGGGGCAGGGCATATCATAGCAGTGTTTGATGTGTTGCCCAGTACGAAGAACACACGCAGTTCAAATCTAGATACTAACAAAAGATCTTAGCATGTACAACATACCCACACTGCAGTTGAGTTATTGGAATATATCCAATGTGCTAGAGGATTTTCAGATGTCTGACCTATAAAACTGTCCCATTACCATTTTTGAGATTATAAGACCCTTGCACATCAGTTGGTGCACTTTTTAAATCAATTAAAGTAAAAAAAAAAAAAAAAGTAAATTTACTTGTTGGTACTCATCTTAGTAGTTTTTGTTTGTTTGATACTTTCATTTAGCGCTATATATATATATATATTTTTTTTTTTTTTTTTTTGGAGCAGATATAGTATAGTATGACAGTGTCAATGCCTTTATTATGAAGCAAAGTAATTATGAGCCATGAAAGTTTTCAGGTGCTATAAAAAAAAATAAATCAAAGTTTATACTCATGTAGGCCAACAAACATTCTCTGGCTGGGATTAAGCCCCTAAACCAGTGGATCCCATAACAGACTTGCTTTTGAATAGTGTTCCCGTAAGATGACAAAGTATGGCAAGCTAACACATTAGCTGTTCAGAGAAAATTTATAGTAACCAGTTTTGCAAAGAAAGCTTCAGATAAGATAAGTTATATTACATTAACTGGTGAAAGGCATACTATCAGCACACTCACTGGTAATGAAATTTAGCCATCTGTAGTAACTATTAATAGCTACAGCAGATATGCTCTGATGTGGTAAGACTATATTTTACTCAGCTGAATAGTGGACCACAACTATGATGATTCATTATTAGTTCACTGAACTGCTCTAGTCATTTAAAGAAAAAAAAAATCTGTGTTTTTTTTGTGTCTATTTTAACATCAATATACAGTATATACTACTGCATTCAATGGGCCTGTTATCCTGTCTGTGCAGGAAAATTGATAATCAGTATGTGGCCTTTTTGAATCTTCTTTAGAAAAAAAATCCCTTTGACCTGGTATGAGCCACTTTGAATTGAATGCAAACCTATTCTCACCAGGAAAATCACTATACTTTTGGCAAACTAGGTGTGCTAATGAAGCTAATGAATTCCTTAACCCATGAGCATTGTTAAATTGTTTAACAAAAACATGTTTACTGCAAATGGTGTTTGCTACCTTCCTTTCAAGACCAAAATAACACCACAGATTACTTTGGTCTTGGTTGATTGACAATTGAACTATGATGAAATGCATTGTAATTATTTATTTTTATCAGAAAATAAAAACTACACTATAATTTGCATAAATAACGGAAAGATGGAACTGACAATTAAGTAATTACTGTTATAATATAAAAGCTTATTCAGTTACCCATATGCATCTGTGGAATCACATGTTGAGGGTGCAGTCCTTTATTAGTGGGCTTCTGAATTACTCATTACTCTGCAGGGCAAGAAAACATCTGGTTGTGATAATATTAGATTAGCAGAGACAGCAGAAAATGTGGTTTTGTTCAAACAGCTAGAGTTTGGATTACTTGGGAGAGTCAAGTAAACAGTACCTTTTCTACTAGCGCAATGCACATAAATACCACATTATTGCAGCAACTGCACGCAACACAGATGGTGAATTGTTCAGCTTTAAAGTAATTTGAATACATACCAATTACAAATGGAAAACAAAACTGACAATAAATTAAAAATAGAAAACAAAACTGACAATAAAATGCAGCAACTTGACTTTTGTTTAAGTCAACAACAAAAAAAGTTTTTGTTGGTATAAACAACATAAAAATTATTCTTAAATGACTGAAGAATGTTCATATTAGAGAGAAGTTTTCTGTTTCTACTGTAGTTTGTTTTGCACTTTTTAAAGTCTCACTACGTCTCAGCAAGTAGTTGGTGTTTGCAGCCAAGTCAGTGTCTTCCATGCAAACTACTGATGACTGAAACAATCAGCTAGCGACCAAAACAATCACGAGGAGGTTTTTGCCGTAGCTTGTGTGACTGAGGGCTAAGATGAAAGCTACTAAAAATCAAACCAAACTGCCAAAATAGCATTATGACTGCATCAGCTGTATATTTTATTTATAATTGCCAAATAACACTTTGTAATACACCAAATATATATATATATATATATATATATATATATATATAAAACTGAGAATTAAAAACAAATCAAATAATTTAATCCAGGAGTCTAATTAATGACTTTTGATTTTTATAAATCACCTTTATATTCTGTCAATGCATTTCACATATTTGCTTTAAGCAAAACACATTTCTTTTAAATCATCGCCAACACACAACTAGAAATTAGTTGATAAAATCAGTTCATTTAGATTACGATTACAATTACAAACATTCCCCTGAGCAATACACAAGTAATAACACAGAATTGCACTGAAAAGATTATGGCACGCACAGACAGAAAGCTGCTTGTTTTGCTGTTAGTTTGTAACTCGGGAATTATAAACATGGCAGCATGTTTAACATAGGCAAGGACACATTTCTTGCTATAAAAAGATGTTTATGTTTCTCTCCTTTCTGAGGCAAACATCCAGTCGTGTCTGTTTAATCAGGGTCCGATCATGTCTGCAAATAAACTTCTCACAAACACACCCACAAGTGTCAGTGATGTTGGTTGATCTGAGGCTAATTAGACCTGCCAAACAAAATCAGATCACAATCTGAACAGAGTTCACTGATTAATATTAGATGTATTCGTCTAATAGGGCAAGAATTAAGCTAAGGTGAGGAGGGTTAAATTAATAAATAAATGGTCTCGTGTATATA
>JAVDPK010002854.1:269063-308316 GCA_034780415.1 Cichlasoma orientale
TAAAAGAAATTAAATCTCTTGTGGTCAGCCTCTATAGACCTAGTGGTCTTTGAAGGCATCATTAGCTGGTTTTATCAGCACATTGACCCTAAAACTAGTACCTGAGGGGCCTGACTGTAGTGGTGCAGACATGAGCATATGAGTCTTGGATGGATGAAATAAGACTTTGAAGTGGATTTTCTATTTGAAGGATTATACATCAGGGATTTTGATTCATACCCATTCTGTGTCCATGAGGCTATGCGCTTGTGTGGGTGGAAAGAGTTAGCATTCACAATATAATTAATCTATTTATTTCTTCCTCGACTAAAACAATCAAATTTAGATAATAAGTAAAGAATTTGGCAGATGGTTCATTTAAATTGGATAATGAAAAGTGTTTCTGAAAGCAAAAGATTAAATAAAATAAATAAATGTAAAAGAACAATAACAAAAAAATCTCAATGGAGTGAGGGGAAATTTAGCGATTGAATCCTCGCAAGATTCATGTTCATAACAGTTGCCGTGTTTTACACAAATAAAAAGACTGCAGGTCTTGTGATAGCGAAGTTGTCTCAAATGCTGAGAATGGTGCATTTGTTCTGATTTCAAAAGCTGTGCTCTGCAACAAAAAAAAAGTCATTTGCTTTTGTTTTGATTATGCATTAAATTGGAAGTATAAATAGCTTACGATAAAGATGATTATTTCAGTTCAGATGAAAATCTCATAAGATAGTCACTTCTATTTCATATGGATTTTCCTAATCCTAGTGTAAGTTGCCATGACCTAGTTTAATATTAAAATTTACTGAATACCTTTTACTTTGTAATCCTTCAATATAATATAAGCACCCTTTCAGCTTAAATGACCTATTTTAAGCAAAATTTGTTTCGTTTTGAAAAATTAATCTAACCCATGACATCAGGACTGTGAAGCATGTTAGAGAATCCACCGTGATTTTAAAGTTTCATTACAAATCAAACATTGCAGCGTAAAGAAGCACTTACACCCCAAATGTCAGGATGAATTACAGTGTATATGGATCAGATATATTGAAAACCTATGTGAATGGTATCCCCCATGCTTGAGGGAGATAGATTTTCTA
Organism: Cichlasoma orientale; assembly: GCA_034780415.1. Lineage (NCBI taxonomy): Eukaryota > Metazoa > Chordata > Actinopteri > Cichliformes > Cichlidae > Cichlasoma > Cichlasoma orientale. Next base: position 270,149 of record JAVDPK010002854.1, read on the forward strand.
TGCTGTAGCGGCAACACCTTAATTTCCCTGAATAATTTCCATAACAATGGGGTCTTTGTATAGTTGCACATTGTTTTCCTTTGCTCAAATAGTGGAGGGGTTATTGTTTCCAATATGTTAATGCTGTTATTTCCTAAAGGAATACTGTCTTTGAAGTAATCTCTTTGAGTGTGTTTGGTTCAAGTACCATTCTCCCGGGAGGAGGTTGAACTTTTAAAATGTAATTTTCCTCTTACCACCCTTCAACAGTCTTAGTATGGCAGTTCTAACCTTGAGCCGTCAAAACAGATAAAGCCTTGCAGATTGTATTCTGATTAGATTATCTGCTTAATCTAAACACATGCATGGAACTGCAAGCAGCGGGGACTGCTCCCAGCAAGCTAAAGTAAATGCAATAATAACCGAATGCTATTACTTGTTGGCTTATAGCGATGATACAAGCAAATATTAGTGGGGCACTGATCCACCAGCTAACAATGCTGTTTTTGGCACATTTTGGCCCAGAAACTGTTTGGCTAAAAATTTCAAGGTTTCAAATCCCTGGCTAGCTCATGTACAGCACAGCAACTCTAGCATCGTCCATCTACAAGCAAGCATCAAATGTCATGCTAATTCACATCATTAGTAAGCAAGGAAAGAAAAACAAAACAAAAACAATAACCCTAACAAAGAGGTATTAGGTTCAGCTACCTACATCTCCTGTAACAAGTAGATATGTCTGCTACCACAGAGCTGAAAGTGATCTGTCAGTGTAACAACAAAATTGGATTATATTTTTTCGGGTTATTGCATTAATGATGATTTTTTAAAATTAATGATGATTTTTTTTTAAAATTGATGTTGAAAAGGTCTCATTTTTCAACATCAAATAAAAAAATCACAGTTGAGGAATTAATTAAAAGGAACAAGGTTTCTCTGAGGTGTCTCATTATGTAAAAAATTTACACCTCAAGGAAAATCATTGATTTCTGAAATAAAATAAGAGACATTTTTCAGTTTCGGAGATTATACTTCTTCACTTTCTGATGACTGATAGATGTGATTCTGTTACTCGTCTGCAGGCTCCAGGAGACAATCCATGCTTTTTACCTTTGATTATGGTTGTTTGCAGTATAATTTTGACACTTGCTGCTGTTCTGTTCCACTCAATTGTGAAAGGTTTGCTAAAATCACTGTTTTGATCTCAGATATAGCAGCTATTAGGACCTGAAGTTGTTTTCTGTGATGGTTATTCCTAGGTTTGCTATTGATTGATTTGAAATAATGAAAATCATTTGATTTGGTTTATTTAGATATTTCAAAAACTACCCTGTTTAGTGCAACAACATAGAAGATGTTCCTCATCACTATTTTAGTGCAAAGGGACAGTTTTTAAAAACAAATACATATTTTGAAAGCATGAATGTAGTGTAAAGAAATGTCCGTCTGCTTGATTAAATCACCGTGCAGACTTTAATGGCAGCAGTTTTAGCTTTTTGTTTAAGATTTTCAAGATCACTTAAAGATTGCCCACTCCATGACCCTGAAAGGAAAACACAAATTGAGAGAAATATTTGAGGCAAAATCTTTTGTTGCCACATTTAACTTTAATAGCAAAACACCATAGTGTGTGGGTAAACTTTAAGTTATAATTTTAAAATTTATGGTTGTATTTTGAGGCACAGCTATTAAGTTAATTACCCCAGACAGTGTGTAAAATGCACAACTGGAGCTTGTTCTTTTATCAGATGTATGTGACGCTGAGCTGTATAGCTGCACTGAGATTTTACCCTCTTGATTGGTTTCCTGTTCATTGGGGTTGAACTGCTTTCAAAGCTTACAGCAAAATGGATATGCCAGAATGCCAGCTCAAACGACGTTTTTTTAAAGGGGTTACCTGAGATCACGCTAGCTTTATGGAGATAAAAGTATAAAACAACATGATTAAAAACGATTGTTACAACTCTGCAACCATCTTAAGCGCACACACACACGCACACATTATTGGAGATGAATATTGTGCTTTGACTTATTTGACTAAACCTGATATTTGTTTTAGCAACAGGTTGACAGTGTGATATTGAATATTAATTAACAGACTTATTATCTTTCTCCATTTCTAACCCATTTCATATAAATCCGGTTTCTGAAACAGGATGATATAAACCTTGTGGTGTTTCAGTAAGTTTAGAGGAATCCCTGTTTCTCTGTTTCTGAATCATGCAGTTGCAAATTTACAGTTAATGTAGTAACTGTAGACAAACGCAAAGGAAGTTCTGATGTTGAATATTTAAAGTGATGGGTTTAACCCTAGAACGCTAACGTGCAGTTTTGTAACACTGTCGCTTTAACATGGGTGAAACCTGACATTAGTGTTCTAGGGTTAAACACAAAACACATTTTCTGTTAAAATAGAATACTGAATTTAATTAACTCAACACCTCTCAACGGTTTGAACATAAGATGAGAAGCACATGAGAGAAAAATAATTATAGCTATCGTAGTACTTAAAGGATATGCAGTCTATGTACATTATAACCGATTGACAGTGATGGATAGTCAGAGTATTATGAATGGTTATGTACTATTAACGCCCACTGCCTATTTGAATTAAAGAATGTGTTTAACTCTGTTCAAACTAAACATCATAGTTATAAATACATATAGACGAATGAGTTTGTGAGCCTACCAGCCATCACATGATGACAGTAATGAATTGAATGGCACACCAATTACATACTTTAATGAATGTATTGAGTGTAAAACCTGACATTATAAAGTTTAATTTGATCTGGCAGCAGAACATACGGTGAAATTCTTCTGAGTACATTGGTTTGACCTTGTTCATTATGGATGAAATTTCCAATGGAAGGAAACAAAATTGTCACAATTGTTGCACCAAGACCTTTGTGCTCTTTTATGCCTACAGTGAGATATGCAGATGGGTTGAAAGTGGAGGAGGCTGCACTTTCACAAAATAAAATACCTGATTGTACCTTTAGGGATACTGGCTTGTCATGAGGGTTTTACCCTCTAAGATACTGCCATTGTTCCACTGACAGGAGGTTTTTATTTGTATGCTGGTGCTTTGTACCTTAGAATGTCCAGTCATGAACCTCTGGGGACAGTTTGTACCTTAATGCAACTGTATAAAAAAATGTAAGATTGGAGCACCCATTTATTTATTTTTATTCCTACACATGGAACATTATTTATGGACTGCCATAACACCTCTCTTGCTAACCACTCAGAGCTTTATCTCTTTCACATTTGCACCCACAAAGTGTAAAAGTGATCTGGTTGCACTTTTTTTAAACAGCTGAAATGTGTTCCATGTTATGGTATTTCCTGTGTGAGGGCTCAAACATGCTGTAAGGCAAATAAAAATATGCAAATTTCCAACCACGACTTTGTAGCTATGTATCTTGTACGTCTGAAAATGTTCACATTGATGGTAAAATTTTGCATACCTTCATTAAAGATACTAAAGTTTTTTTTTAATAATTTGATTAAAATAAATAATCCATTCACATTTTAGTTTTTAATTAATAGAAAGATGGAGGAAATTAGTTTTAACAGATGGGATTAATATAAAGACCAACCAAACTTGCTAGTGAATACAAAATAAAAACTATTCTGTGATCTTTAATGAAATATAAAACTACAGTATAAAGACTTTTACTGGACATCCAAAAATAAAATGAACAATGTCATAAGTCAATTTAACATGATGACCACCAAAATGAAACTAATTATGAAAAGAACAGAAAAAATGTTTATGATGAATCCATCCATCCATCCATCCATCCATCCATCCATCCATCCATCCATCCATCCGTTCAGTTGTTGGCAGGCTGGAGCCTATCCCAGCTGCCTTAGGGCGATAGGCAGGGTACTCCCTGGACAGGTAGCCAGCCTGTCACAGGGCTAACACAAAGAGACAGACAACCATTAACCTTTGTTTTGTGGCGGAAAAATTCTTGAAATGCAGAAATTTTGGGGTCTTTCTATTTTCTAACAGAAAGCACGCTGACAGTCATGAAACACTGACTTGAGTATAAAAGCAGGCATGACAAAAATTTATTGTCTTAATTGTGAAGATTTTGCTGTGGATCAACATTGCTTTTACACCTTTAGCTGTGAGACTGCTAGTTATGGTACTTACATGTAAACAAGCTTAGCACTATGCAATTATGAAACCTGTCTGCTCATTAAACAAAACAGTCCAGAGTTTCTCTTCCTAAGATGTTTTAGGAAGCTTATAGCTCTTATTTATTTCAGACAAGTTGCATCACTGCCTGCAACCTTCTTATACGTCAAGACATCAAATAGATTCTGACATCTGTCTGAGTTCATTCATTTGGACGTACTGTAAGTGGGGTGTGTGTGTGTGTGTAGACAAAACATGATTGTATGACTATAGGCTTAAATTTATTTTAGTCAAATATGACAATAGTGTTGATTTAAAGACAATATACAGAAGGTGTTCTGCTATAACATAATGTTCCACCTGTAATTTTATAATTCATATAAATATGAGACAGCTTGACTGCTGTCGATGCTTCAGTTTATGCACAGATAAAAAAAGATTTAAAAAAAAAGAAAATCACATAATCTCTACTGAAGACACCTGATAGTTTTATAAATGATTTTCTTGATCACCTGATTTGAAACATGCTTGGGTATGGCCTCAAGCTACCAGAATTTATAGACTTTTTAGCCCCCCAGTAACTCAGTGTATGGCATCAGACCCTCAGGCATGGTTCTTGCTACTCCAAAGATCGGGTTGAAGACCTAAAGGTAATCGAGCCTCAGGGCTACCACTTCTCCTGTCTGGCAACAATAACACGTAATGTTGTGTGGAGCTTGAATCAGAATATTCATCTGCCTGACCTACCATTCTGGTGACCAAATGGGGTTTTAACTACTTACACATTCATCTGTTATAAGTGGCAAAAGAAAAGCACCTCAAACAGAGCTACAAAAGGCCGTGTGTGAAATCATTAAACTGTTGCTACTATCCACAAAAAAAGACCAACCACATAATTTAAAATGTTCCTCAATTCCAAGGCGATAGTGTGTGTCACTGCCGTGTATCATTAAAATGTCTGTCTCACCAAACTGCCACAAGCTGACAATATGCAAGAGCTTACATCACTTAAGCAAGGTGAAAAAATAAGACCCACTCGAGCAACTTATTTTTTACCCCTCAGCCCCACAAAGGCTGTTGGGGTATTGTCACCCAGCCAGGCGGGTGCACAGCAGCATGGACCCCCAGTTTTGTGAACTGAAGGACGAGATGACATAATATTTTCAAATTGATACAAAAAGCGTGCTCGCATGAGTTTGAATCTCATTGGTTCAAGATCAAGGTCAGAGGGCAGGTTTTCTGAAAATCTTGTGAATGCGGTACTCAAGAAGGAGGTCACGCAGGACTTTTTCAACCATGCCGTACTCGTGAGGGATATCATATAGGCTTTTCATACTGATAGCTTATGAATGACAATCTGACACTTTAGAAATTAGCAACCTTGATAGAATTCATACATGTTTTACTTTGCAGCGCTTCAGTGGCGTAGTATAACATGTAGCTATACCAGCGCCTCTGTTTCAGTCTTGACAAAATGGCATTCAAAGCTTTTTCCCAATTTGCATTCAGTGAATCTTCATAATGATAAAAAATCCTTCTGCTGTCAGATTGCTGTAACTGCACAGTTTGATAGCGGAAGTGTTAAAAGATGTTCCACACTTACTGTTTCATTTTACTGTCGTGACAATGGAGGTACGAATACATAGTGATTAAGAGAGCATTCATATATCAAGGCTTAATAAATTATGTTTGCTTCTGATGACTTACTGTAGGTGTTCCAAGGGTTATTCGGCAGGCAGGAAATTCATATATATATATATATATATATATATATATATATATATAGACATTGATGAGCATTTGTGTAAAATTTGGGTTTTAAGTGATTGTAAAGGTTACTTAGTTTTGAGAATAAAAAAAATTATGACTGGGAGGGTCTGAAACTGAAACTCATCCAGCACAGTCACCAGAAGCGAAGCTTCTTTTAGACCCAGTAAAATAACAGGACTCATTTCGTTTTGGGGTTGGAAGGACATTTTTATGTTCTTGCATGCACTAATAAACATGTCAACATTTAAACATTTAAACTCTTGAACACCTGGCCAAAGATCTGAAAGAAACAGGAAAACAAAAATGACTGCGTGGTCATTTAGAGTGATATGATAATGCAGGCAAGTATGTAATTGTACTTTACTTTACTTTATTCATTTTTAAAGCACTTTAAAAACAGCAACTGCAACAAAGTGCTGTACAATATTGTTATTCAGTCTTTATCATTGTTTATTTGATGTTTCCATTTGATTTCTATCTAAGTCTTTGAAACTGCACTGTCAGGAGGCTGACACACTGGTGGCTGTCAGTATTTTTAGTATTTACAGTCAACTTCTTTCACTCACCTGAAAGACTTTACCCCTCCTATTTCTAATATAGCATTTTTCAGGATATGGTGGCTATACTGATTGTTTACTGCTTTCAACAAGATGTAGTAGCTCACTGTACTATGCTATAAGTACTTACTGTACTACTTGAAGAAGTACTAATGTATCTTAAGATAAAGCAGCTTCTTTAAACATCAAGATTTCAGTGGTGCCTTCATTTCAGTTTTAGGCTAAAATCGAAACCATCCCGGCTCATATCGACTCATTCATCTTTTGAACCTTGAGGAAAGTTGAGTCAGGTGTTGCGTAAGAAAGTAAAAGAGAAAAACAAATTTGAGTTCTTAACTCGGGCAACTTTTTTAAAAGCTGAAAGATTACATTTCATGCTTAATAACTCTCATTACATACCACCCAGGGGGCGATAAATCCATTTATGAACCCTCAACATAGATGTGTTTTTTTTGTTTTGTTTTTTGGCAGTCACGTGTTAATAGATAAAATAAATTAAAAATAATCTAAATTACTCTATGATTCATGTGGACAGTAAATCAATATGTTATTATTTGTATTAAGTCGTTACTGAATAAATATAAATTTGAACTTGTAATGTCAATAAAACAGATGCTTACTATTAAATTTCATTGTCTCATCTCTAGCATCCATTGTTTTAACTTTCTATTCATACAAAAAATTCATAGTAATTAACATATGGACCTAAATTTAAACAGTAATAAAAAATAATTCTTAGCTCTTTCTTACAACACAAACACAAAAACAAACTCGATTGGAATGACAAACGTCTCTCTGTAGTCTCCACATGATGCTTTTTTTACACTGTAAGTTCATTAGTTGCATGTAGCTTACGTAGCTAAATAGCTGAGTTTTTGCAGAGTACGACTGGTAAACACCAGAGTAGGAGTGCTGTATATAAAAGAAGGAAAAGACACGCATATTGGGAAAAATAGTAACCAACACTAACAAATCTCCCTCAGTGCAGAGACAGTAAAGTTAAATTACCAGAATATGATCCTCTGTTGATTTTCAACAGAGGAGAAATAATAAATATAATAAAGTGTTTTTAGCCTAGAAGCACTCAGATATGGCTATTTACGGGTTTATAGGTTACCAAAAATAGAATCTCCTATTATAAAAAGTGCTTATTCAACCTACACTTGAACCTCTTGGACCTTTTTTTTTCCTTTGTAATTTTGTACTAAAGCCTCAAAAAAGAGCTTGTGACTTGATCCCATTTTTCAACAGAGATATCCTCTGAATATCACATATTTAAATATTCCAACTCAACCAGTGATTTAGTCAGTTGCTATTTGAAGCAGATATTGCACACCTCACCACAATCTTATAAACAGTAGGAAACACATGTGCATTTTTGGTATGCATGTACTGTTACAACCTTCTGACTCTCCTAGTATTTGGATATTTTGTTTGCTTTGGGTTTAAGTTTTAAACTCTTACTAAAATGTTATTATCTCTTTGTCTCTAAAATCTAACTTAAACATTTGGCCTTGGTGTAACTGATATGCACAAACATCTATATTTGTAGTCTGTGATACATATCTATTATATTTCCTGTGTAAGTCTGCATGTTGTTGGGATCATGTCTCTAATTCATGTTAATTAAGAATTCCAGTGCTATCGAATTTGATAAACGTATCTCTGGAATAACTTTTAAGGATTTTATTGTGATTTTTTTGTCTTGATCCCTGAATGTGTTTAATGTTTATATTAGCAATCCCTCAGTGGATTATACCTGTTCTGCATGCTTACCTTGTGGAATATGTTTGCTCCCGTGCACTCCTCCAAAACCCCAACTGCACTTTGCTCAGCGTGGATGACACTGTGCATAGGTCGAATGCTGACTGGTTGAGAAGCGGGCTGGAACAGGGAAGAGAATGGGAGAAGCACAAAAAAAAGATTGACAAATACAACATACATGAACAGTCGTCTCAGGGCCCCTGATGTTGTAAGACCTTACAATAATGAACCAATGAAAAAATACAGACAGTGGGCAGTGAACACTTTTCATTGTTTTCAACACATAGTTTCACTTCAGCTCTTTGTATGCTATAACTTTGCTTTTCTGTGCAGCTGGCTGATGGATCAACAACAGCACAAGTAAAAGTAGTCCAAAGCCCGGTTGTGGCACATATTTTTAACACTCCTCCCATCTGACAACAAATGCTCTCTACAGGTAGCCAGACAGTCCGTAGGTGCCCATAGACTGCCAAGAGACTGCCAATTTGCTACCACTGCTGAATGACAATTTTGCCCAACAGGCAAAGTCTTTTTTTCCCCCCAGAAAAAGAATTCACAGGTCTGTGTTTTTTGTGGCTGTTTCCTGCTTAATTTTAGATCACAAATCATTTTCGTGCTGCTGCAGGCAACTGCCAGTGGTTAGCAGCGAGGCTAATGCTGACACCGCTGCTACTCTATAAAGCAACAGAAAGTCCTAAGAATGCCCTTTCAAACTCCAATTAGACATTTCAGTAGTATGATAAGGTCTTGTAAAAAAACAGTTGAGTAACAGGAAAGCAGGCTACTTACTGATCAAGTACAAATAATGCCACCTGGCCACCACTTAAATTCAGAAGCTCTCACCATCATGTAAATGTTTGTCTCCGGTCTTGCTTTGACCCGTCTTCTGTCACTCTCTCTGAGCTTGCCGTGCTTCCTCTGATAAAGCAGCTTTTTTTCTTTGCAATGATTGTGTTTCCAAAGGTGTTCTTTTATCTTCCATGCCAGCTAACTACTAACTGACTACTATTAACTCTACCGCTGGCCACTAAGTGCTTCCGGGTTTGTTTGCACAACAAATGACAATTTGCCATTAAGCAAATTTGATGCTGCTTTCCTTTTATCTCAGAAGCCAGATGCTGGAGCTGGGAGTGCTGTCTCTCCCGAGTTGACCATGTTGCAGTAGTACTAGTAGTCAGAAAAGCAAGGAAAAAAAGGTTTTCAATTTCTCCCAAGCAAGCAACAGTGTACCTCCTTGTACTAAGTCTATACATAGTAAAATTAGACATACATACTTGTATGTGCACTTCAGTATGAACCAAATTATCTTTATATTTTCTAAGTCTTTAAAGTCATTATTTTATATAAAAACTGAATACCCATTTTCTGGAATGAAATTTAAGCTTATTTGTGCTTATATGTTTCATGTATCCAAACGGTTATTACTGCCATAACTAATTCAATTTGGTAGACACACCTGAACACATGAACAATCCAAACTCGAGCACTTACTCTGTCTTAAAGGTTTCATAGAAAAAAAGAATATTGTCGCTATAAGTTACTTATAATTTAAAGATCACAAATAGCTGTTTCATACTATATATGGCAATTTAACAATTGTACATGTATATTTTCATCATCTCCTTCTCATTGTGTCTTTCTACTCCTCCACCACTGCTCTCTCTCTCCTCCCTCGTTTCCACCTCATCCTTTTCCTTCGCACCTCAAGCCTCATCTCCTGAATAGATGTCAGGGTTCTAACACATGAAAGCGTGCATAAATATGCTTATTTAGTCCCGATATTATTGCAATTACTTATTGTCTCTGACAGTGAGCCATCTAAACAACAACAGCTGGTTATAAGCTAACATTATGCCAGTTAATGTTGGGTTCGAGCATCCTGAAAATCACTCTTTCCCTCTGATAAACAGTTTGATTACATTCTCTACATTATCTAAGAGTTTATTTGCTAAGTGTCCAACAATGTTGGATCAACTTTAAAGAACGTTTCACTAATGCTGGCTAACAGCAGCACTTCCCAACAGAAAAGTTCAGGATATCCTCAACAACTCACCTTAGGATTGCTGTCATTGCACAGAAGTGAACTACACTGATTCACTGACTTGTATCGGACTCCTTTGACAAAGTTCTACAGCCTCCTCCGGGGTATATAGATGTGGACACCGGGCATATTGATAGCTGAGGTAAATGGCAGACTGACAGCCTGCACTCACTACAGATTAATGGTGGCCAGAGTTATTTGTCCTAAAGGCGCCACCGTAGCTACGATAATGCATTTGAATTGGGACGGGTAAGAAAACAGAATTCAGTTGACTGCAATCTGCAAGCTATTGATATCTAGTTATAATATTTTATACTCTGTTCCTTTAAAACATCTCACGTTTCTCTTTCTGTATCCCATTAATGGTTTAGCTCCCTTTCTTATAATCTGTTTTTTGTTGTCATCTCTCTTATGCTCCTTATCTATTCCCAACCTCCATTTCCTTCGATCTTTATTCTTTGTTCACGCTGCTTTTTGCTGTCTGCTTAACTCATTGACATTGATGGCTGCATCTCTAATAAGTATTGAAGAATGGTCATAGTTTTATCTTTTATTCCTGACTCATATCTACTTCTGAGAGTTGGTTAGACCTACCACACAAGAGATAAATGGAGGATCAAATGCAATAAAGTATTTTGTATTTCCCAGCATCCTCACAGGGGAGGAGAAGGAATACAAGTCACTTAGAATTGACCTTGGATTGCTTGGGGAGGTTGGGAAACTGTAAGAGTTTCAAAGTTTCTATTTTGCAATAGAATGACTATGTGCATATATATTCAATTCAATTCAGTTCAGTTCAATTCAATTTTATTTATATAGCGAGTGCCAAATCACAACAAACAGTATTTCTAAAAACCTAAAATCTACACCTCTGATAGAACTTTAGGCCTTATAACTTTTAAGTTAGTCATTAATATGCTGCTCTGTAGTTTGAATTTTTGCTATGAAAAAGTCACCATCCTATGCTTAATGTCCACAATGCAATCTCAGTTGGTCCGAGAAGCGTTCAAATATTTGGTGTCCGGGACTCATGCAACCACGGGCTGTAGTGCATACTGAGTTTTTAAAAACTTGATGATGTGCTACACATGAATGGTGCCGTTAGAAAGCTGGAGAGGCTATTAAATAATGCTGTTTAGAAAAGACACAAAGCGCTGCAACAACATAAAAAGATGACAGCCGCAATCAACACAGGATACGCTCGGACCCGGAAATAGGGCGTATACGTCATTGTTTAGCAAGCGGACATGGCTCTTTGAACAGTGCCCATTTCAGCGTATGTACTGTAAATTTTACTGTACATGTGCTTTCATGTCATCAACAAAGCTTGTGTTATGTTCAGTTTTGGTGAAAGCTCTCAGAATATTTTCCAAGTATCAACAGGGGCAACACTGCTTGTAGCTATAAAAGCACCAGTTTGTGTGTTTTTCTGCAACATTTATAGAAAATCAGTGTCTTTTCAGTTTGTGCTGATCCTTAGGTCGACCATGAAAATAGCTCTGAGTGGGAGAAGCCAAGCGTATGGCAAGTTTCAATTGTATCACAGTGAGGTTTTAACTGTGTTGAAGTCCCGTTAATGGCATTTTTAAAGTAAACACCACATTGATAGGATTAATATAAATGATTGCTTTCATTGTGTGAGTCTATACGCGCTCTGTGCACATCTAAGAAAGCTGCTCTTTTATTACTCCTATAGAAGCACACCTGCCCATTCATTCCATACTTGTAGTGAATTAAGTTGCTTGCAGTGAGAGATTGTAATTAATTATGTTCAAACAAAACACATGCACAACTACACTGATGCTATTTCATTATCTGTTTGGCCTTCACACTTACTGATGTCAAAACACAGTTGCATGTCAGTATTGGCCTCATTTTGTGTCACATATATTAACTTCCTTTGTAACCAGAGATGCAGAGCAGAGGTCTGCTCAGTTCTAGCTGCTGGTTTTCATAGCAATGCCGATTCTTTTAGAAAAAAAGTATGCAGGTGGAGTGCATTTTGAAGTGTATGCTATTGAAAGAAAATAGATTATTAAGCATTTTATCTATGTGCAGCCAGCATCCTTTCTAGCAGCTTAGTCAGAAGGGCTGCTAGTTCTTGTTCTATAATTCTTACATTTTTATAAATAATGGAGGAGACTTTCAGAGCGAAGGTGCATCCTGCACTCCTGAAGCCCATGGTTCCCAATTAGAAGCATGGATTGTTGCCAGAGCACATGTTTCTCCACTGTATTTGTTGGCACTTTTGAGATATACCCTCCTGAAGAATTAATGAAACCAGCAAACAAAGCAGCACTTGCCACAGATATTTCATGCTGCCTTCACAAATTTGCCACTGTGCAGCAAGAGATTGTCACATAGCAGGCCCTAGTACTGCTGTTTTTCTAAATGGCTGAGAGAGCACAAATACATTGTCTTTGTAATTGTTTTGTTATGTGATAGTGCTAAGTAGACTTTTTCATGCTCTCTGCTATCAACAAACATTATAACAAACATTATAATTGCAAGTCACAGGGCAAAGGTCACAATTTATGTCACCACAGCTAAATCTGTGGGAGCAAAAGTCAGCAAATTTCAATATCTTTTTTTTTTTTTTTTTTTTTTTTTTACAAAAGAGGCCAAACACTTTATTTTTTTTCTTGAGTCAAGCAATAAATCGAGAGAATATAAAAGGGTTTAATGCTTTTTAGTCTTGGTAGGGGATTATATTGAATGCAGAGAAGTCTCTACCATCCTTTTATTTTCTGAGCATCACAGTGTGAGAAGTCTTGGCCCAACAAAATTTAGCTGGCACCCCTCAGAAATATGGCGTATATTTAAACAGCATGAAAGTTCATTGAGGTCTTGTTCATTTTATATTTATAGAGAAAACATGGCTCGTTCCTTAAAGAAATAAAGCGTGTCTTGCTAGTAAGTATGCCTGCTGTCTTGTTTTCCGAGAATATAGACTCCCATGGAGCACAGCAGCTACCTCTAAGACACACTGTGACAAAACTTTGAAGAAGAAATTAGGTTTTGGGCAAGTAGTCGTGTTACCAGCTGCCAGAAAGTATCTTCTGCTTTTGGTTGATATCCTTATTTCCTCATTGAAGGTTTTATTCCACACTGCTTTTCCTTTATTTTGTTCTTGCATATTACATGATGCATCCTGTTGGTCAGATCAGTAAAACAACATCACCATTAAAAGCATTTGTGTGTCTGCATGCCTGAAGGAGATTAATTATTGAACTCCTCATAATTCATTAACATCTGAAAAAAGAAAACAAAACAACTTACAAAACAACTTTAGTTGCTACAAATAGGTTAGCAATCAACACTTTTAATTTATTATTATTTTTTTTTATTTGTTTGCAGCTGTAATTGCCAGTATCAGCTGATCCTGGTGGGATTTGGGACTATTTCTGTATTAGAGCAGACGTTGCAGACGTGCTGAAGAAAGTTAGGGAAGACGGTCATGGTTAAAAGATTTCAGGGCTTTAAGATATTTCAGTACTGATTGGCAGGTCAAGAAACCAGCACACAGAGTTTGAGGAAAATGCTTCGCCATGCCCAATTACGAAATCAGCTACACCACAGGCTGCATTGGAACTGTAAGAGGCCAGATATCACAGACAGAAAGTTTGATCAATTTATATATTTATGGCCTGCATTAGATTTCTGCCGAGGCTGAGAATATCAAACTGTTGATCATGAAATGCTAGACTTTTTTTTCTCCTTAAAATGTCTGTTCTGGGCTCATGGGATCTTTTTTTTTTGCCTCAGAGCAATACAAACAATGGTTTTGTTTTACAAATATATTGATCACATGATCGCGTAGCGATGAAGCCACCAGGCTTGGCTGCGTAGTGTATCTTGTGAGCTTGAGTGCTTGTGGCTTTATTATGTTCAGTACACCTTTATCCAGGTGGGTGTGTTCCGGTGTCCTTGGACCTTTAGCAGAGGTTAACTACCACAAGATCCCACTTTACCCCTCCTCACATTCTCTCTCTGTTTCTCTGTTTCCCTGTCTGTCTCTTTCAAAGGCCCGCACTCACCCTGCAACCATAGCAAAAAAACAAAAAAAACAAAACAAAAAAAAAAAAAAACTGCAGTCGCCTTTGTAGGTCGGGCGAATTACACGACGTGTCATGTTGGTCGTGTAGCAGGTAGCAGGGCCCATGGGAGATTTAGTGGCTTTAATTACATTTCTCTTGCTAGCCGTTGAGGAGAAAGGAATTAAATGGGACTGTTTTCTTAATCAGCTCTCTCTCGCTCAGTGGGTAACCACCCTAGCTTTCCAAATGAAAAAGTGCATTGAAGCGTAAACTCTTTGCTGCATCCAGTCATGCTTATGTGGTAAACAATAGTGTATGTGTGTGTGTCTGCGTGTGTACTTGCATGCGGTGTGTTTTGAGCTTTGAGGATGGACATTTATTGCCATTTCCATGCTCTGTTCAGTGTGGGCTTTACTTTATCTGTAGAGTTGGATGGAAATATGTTTCTATTGATTGCTGTCCCTGGAAAGTGAGGAGATGCTGGCGGAAGAGCTGAAATAGTCTCAGCAAGGGGAACATGAACCTTTTGTGTGAGAAGATAGATCTCATAGTGAAGGGCTAGACAGGTCTAAGAAAGACTTTAGGAAATAGAATGCATGATTCATTGGATGTACAAAGCATATTACAGAAACACAATAGATAATTGTAACAATGAGAAAGTCAAGCCAAGCTGGCTTTCTCCATTTTCCCCTCAGCTCTTTGCTCTGTTTTACTCTATTTCTCATACTGTATGCAACCACTGTTCACAAGAGCCCCCTCTGAATCGCATGCTTTCCCTTCTCAGTCTTTTCTCTTTTTCCATTTAATTCCAAAATTTTCAATTTTCACTTGTCATTGAAACTTTTCCTTAGCTTTAGCATCAATTTTTCCTCTGGATGCACTCTGACGGTCAAGCTCCAGCTGTGAATTTACTGCCCCATCAGGTACTTCTAATGTATAAAGTAGAGCATATAATGGTTATTGAACAGGAGAGAGTTATGGTGCGTGGTATTTATATCCTTGGCCCCTGAGTCCGATAACATGATATTGAGATTGAGCTGCCCGCCAAGAGCAGGGTTGATTCGAGGAATACGGGACACACACGCACACACATACACACACACACAGTAAAGAATAAAAAAGGGGAATGGGAATCCTATAAATGAAATAGGGCTTTTGTGGTTTAAGATAAGAAAGTCTATAGGTAAGGTAAGGCATTAATCCTGATGTATTTTGACATAGTAATATCAGGGGTCAGCAAAGAGGTGAAGGATAAAGTTGTGACCTTTAATCTGAGAGTCAGGTTGAGGTTATATTTGATGAGGCTTAACCTTCTTGCCAAGAGTAAAAGCCAAAGAAACCAGTAAAAGTAAACCCTCTTGCAGGACAGAGTGAGAGAGGGGCATCTGTGTGTGTCTCGTGTAGGAGTGTTTCCAATAGCAGCAGAGGTGTGTTTGTAAACACAAGAGAGAAACTTGAGAGGCTGATGATCCCATGTTCACTGCTGACAATCAGAGAAGGGTGCCACGGTGCAGATCAATAGCGCAAAGTGTTGGGTGGAAGGCACTGGCAGGGAGCAATATATAAAGAGCAGCAGAGGACAGGAAGTTAACAGCAGCTATATGATAAGTGCTGGCAGAGAGGTGATCGGGACACAAAGGATGAAATGACATGGGATCTTTTTTGCTTTCGCTGCTACGGGACCTGCAAACAACAGAGACAGAGTTTGACCTTGCTTGAAAAATTAATGACACATGTCATTGAGCATGCGGCAGTATATTAGTTTCAGAGAATGCCGGTGGGTCCGAAGGATTTTAACGTGATTGTTTGCTAAATGTATTCTAGCAATGAAAAGGAAAACATACAGAAAGACTCTATTGTTTGTTGAGGAAGAAACTGCAAAGAAAGGATGTTATCAAAGCAAAAGATCGAGTCATTAAGAGAAACATTGCTTTTTTTTTTTTGGCAATTTTTGTAATTTTTGTGTTTTTCTTCTGGCAGGTAGGACAGCAAAAAAAGTGCCTCCACTTTTGTCTTTCTCAGGCCAGTGGTGCTCCAACTCTGGCTGAGGATCTTGACCTCTGCCTGCACAGTCCTCTGACATGTAGATTTGGGTCACCGACTTTTGTGTTTCCCCTCCAGTGTAGCGCTTTGCTTTTGATGGATCTATTCTGGCTTCTGATGACATGGCAAAGCTAGTTCCAGCATCTCTGCCTCAGAATGTTGCGCTGTACTCAGCAGATTAGTAAGTTGGCAAAGTCCTTGTCCAGAAGATACCCAAAGGATTCCTTTTGGTGTTAATGGTCATCCTTTATCCTCGAGCATTCTGAACCATGCAGCAGGGTGGACAATATGCAGCTCTGGCAAAGCCTCAATTTGGTGTCGCTGTTGTACTCTGTTGACCATCAAACACTTTTCATGCACTAAATGATTCTATCCTTGATTCATTTAGTGTGCTTTGTTGCTGGCAGCACCTCCATCTCATCTGCCCACACTGCCCAGATATTCTTTTGGATATTCTTGGGATGTACATAAACAAGTAATTTTAGATTGCCAAACTCACAGAGTGGTGTGTCAGTAGTGTTTATCAGTGGGCAGAGGAATATTTGCTCCACCGTGTCTTCAAAAAATAAATCCTGGCTGTCACTCTTCTAGAAGACAGATAGATCCACAGAGGATGCCATGGTTTATTGATTATGCTTACATAAATAATACAGCCATTATGCTAGCTGGTACCCAAACATTGATATACAGAGATGGTGCTTGTGAGTCAGAAGTGGAACAAAAAACAGGGAAATAGAGACCCTGTAGGCATTATTTTGAAACAAGGTCTGTCTGTGCTTTCTGCCATCCTTGTGGATTATTTTTTTATGCATGTAGTGTGTGGGTGTTTGGATGGTAGTCATTTCATCAGTAGGAATGGAATCAAGGTCATCCAGGCAGCACCCAATTTCAATTATCCCTTGGTCACTTGAAACATCTAAAGAATTAAAACTCCTCCATTCTCAAAGAGATTGATGAGCATTTTCTGTTGTTTCCGTGCAGCTTACACAGAAACAGGCAACGCGGCTCCGTATGCTTGCCTTTTTTAACAGTTTGTTTTCATTTTCTCATCTCTCGAACCATTCAGATGACCTCCAACCCCCTGCTGCACCGTTTTTTCATAAACTCTTGTCCTTTTCAATCCCGTTTGTCATGCAGGGATAGTTGACCCAATCAGTCAGGCCAGAATACCATCAAATATGCCTGGTTTCTAATTCCAGCAAACCACTTATGGTAATATTTTGATCCGCTATTTCCCATGTGGCGTTTCTGTTTGACTATTTTGCATGTTAGGAAAAATACTGATACTCTCTACAGAGTTGACGTGCATCTAGAATGACTGTAAACACACACTTGTGTGTTGGCTCAGCAAACATGAAATTCATTATGCAATATAAAACACTGTGCTCATGTTAAAATACGGCTTACTTGGCCCGAGTGCTCTTCTGTTTTACTGACATTTTTATCACATTCAGTTTATGTGTGATATTAAAATAGCCATTGTTTGGCATTGGGTCTAATCCTCCTCATATTCATCACACATGTAGGCAAGTATTGAATTCATATTAATTATTTAACTCACACTTGGTCAGGCCAAAATACTGTGTCAGCTGAAATGAATAGAATATACCTAAATTGAAACTCTATCAAGAGTAGGATTATTCAGGGGTGTGTGGTTATGTGTCTTACGTAGTGTCCTTGATATTTTCCAAACAAACAGCTGAAGTAAATCAATCTGCCCCTGGTTACCGTCTACTGTGGAGCTACTTTGCATCTCTACTTAAAACACTTGATAAAAAGTTTAGCTGTTTTGCATATGTTAAAGTTCTCAGCTTTCTCATAAATTTGGATGTGCTCTGTCCCACTTGTTCTCTTGTCTAAGCGAATATGTATTTCTGAGCTATGGTTTGAAGAGCTAGGTTGACCGCAAAGGCCATTTTGAAGATGTGAAGTAGTGGACAATTATCACCACTTTTGAATCAACAAACAACTTCAGCTGGTAAGCATCCTGACCTACGTGTGTGCCTGGGATGCTGCATGCCAGCATTACAAGATAAGATCCTCCTACGGCTTGAATGCTCAGATAGACCTGAATGTCATACTTTTGCTTAACAATGAGATATTTTCCACTGCTATCCTTTCTCTCTAGAGAAGTGAATACGTGACTACCAACCAGAGATAAAGTGGGAGGCATCAGGTGATTCTGAGTTTAGCCTGGTGTGGCCTCAGATTTGCACTGAGATTTAAGGGTATATTCTGTGTGTTGTCACAACCGGCTGCGAAGCCTCAAGAAGACAAGCGTAACGTGATTCCCATAAGCCCCCTTAGACAGAAATCAATACCCTGTCTTCCTTCACAATGCTGACCCAAATTAAATCCATAGAGATGTAAAACAGAGGAAAGCAAAAACAATGAAACAAGGAAATTGATTCTAGAATATACAGCTGGACATATGATGGCACAAACATCATAATAGGCATCAGTATATACACCAGATCAATCACAGAAATAGTAAGGAGTTGTGGCCATGATATTGAGCATTGTATCACATAGATGGTGGCTTTGTGTAACATTTTAGTTAGATTTTCTTCAAGCTGCTTTCTTGTTTCATGTCGTTTGAGTTGGTGCACCAGTCAGAGTGCAGCAAGCACTTTTCTGTCTCTTTGTCCGGTCCCCGCTCCCGACCAAAGGCCAGAGTGTGTACAATGGGACACGTTAACCTTGTCACTGTCTCTGTTTTCTTTCCACCCAACACATTTGTTATTTCTCTAAGGTTTTAGTAGGCCGCAGTTACAATATGACAAAGACCAATAGGAACAGTAATTGCTTACTCACTACATGTCACTCTCAGAGCAGCACGGGCTTTGTGACACTGTGGGCATTCTTGTTCACTTTCAGACCCATTTTATTTTCTATCTCCGAGGTTCAGATGATGCCTTTGAACAACATGCGGGAAACACTTTTAATGAGTGAGGACACTCAAATAATACAGTTTTGTTGTAGACACTGGGCTCGCAGAGATATAAACAAGGTGTCCTTTGGCATCCATAACAGTGATTCATGGCTCGCTGCAGTAGTGAGACAGGCACTCCCAACTCACATTGGGATGCTTGTCCAGGACCGCTTGGGGTCACATTTAAATGGCATTAAGAGTCATTTGTCTACAAAACACAGAACGCCCAAACAACTTACTAAACATAGTTTCCAGACTGACAAACTTTTCTCGGCTTGGACACACTTTCTGCCTCCTTACGTAGGCACGGTTGCTCTTTTAAACAGGATTGTTAGCTCTCTGCATCCAGTATTACCACAGCAGGTGGCAAGCCACAGACTGAAAAGGACACCTTCAACATTTTGTGGCTCCAGTGGCTTCTGACAAAACAGCCGGGATGGACGCACTGAAATGATAACGCGTTGGATGAGCATGGCCAATCCTTTTTCTTGCGCCGGGGGAGGGTTACAGTATCTTTCATTGTGTTGTTTGCATTACATATCAATAATCCTAACCTCACTTGTCCAATAAGAAATGGAAACAAGTTTTCTAGGGGTTTAAGGTCAAAGGGAAAAGTTGTAGGCAAAGGAGTTTGTTTATACATTTTGTATATTTGCTAAATTACACCCCTCTTGAGGCAAAAGCTACTTGTGTCTATTTTTATCCTACCACTTATCTTCCTTTGTTAATAGCTGTTGCTGTTGTAAATAATGATTTTGCCTCAAGGTACCGTTTATCCAAGTCCTTTTACCTAAGCTGAAAAATAGGTCATTTGTTACTGTAGTTTGAAATGCCCCTTATGAACATTTTAGAAACAAATCATGTGAATTTTTTCTGATTTTAAATGAGAAAATCTGCTGAAGGACCTAAATGTAAATACCAGTCTTGGGCTTCCAAAAATAATTTTGCAATAATTTACATGTACTCCGTCTTGAGGAAATATCAGATACAGTCTGCTACTGTGGTACATGCATAGTTACCCCATTTTCTGCAGCTAGACTGTGAACAGGATAGCAAGTAGGGACTTTCCGAGTCGTAGGACACAACCTGTGTCTAAGGCTCATTCCAGACTTGTGGCTAAAAGCATATCTGTTTCAAGATTGTTTAAACTCAAGACTTGAGTGTGTTTAATGCATTTCTGCCTTTGAAGTCAGAAAGAAAAAGCCATGAAGTCACCAACAAACAAGAAAAGAGGGCATTCGGGGAATTAAATTGGTGGCTTAGGCAGGCAGGAATGGCTCAGCCCGTTCCTGGCATGTCATAAAAATCAGAAATCTTTACGAAACACTTGAAACCATCCTTGAACAGCTGACAGAATGGGGACCTGATATAAATAATTAGAACAGTTTTCAGCATGTTTGTCATTAAAAGTGGAGAAAGCCTGGCATACAAGGCTGCAGATTATTAGACATAAAGATGATTCCACTTGATATAATGGACTGAACTGGAGCAGACATGACAGTGCTTTAGAGAGAAAATTGTGGAATACTGAAGAAATTCAGTCTCACCACAGCTGTGTGTCACTCCGGATCTTTGAGTGGCAGTGGCACATTATCGTGGTGTCAGAACAGAAATCCTTCCTCCCCCTTCTTACTCCCTCTAAAACTAGCACAGGTCCCTTGAGGCCATAAGGGAGATAGCTTCAAATTGATAATCACCAGTATTCATTATCATGGTTCCTGGATTTACTCTTGAGTTCATTTCCTAATTACTTGATTATGTATCGAAAATTATTCATTAATGTTTTCCACTTGCAACAGTTTGCACAAGTCATTAATTACTTTGAGTGGCTCTCGATAAGTAATGATTGGTTCCCTCTCTGATATACCCCCCTGCTGCTGAGCTCTTGTCACATACAGGCACATTGTTGTACATGAAGTGTAGAGGCATTTTCTATTATATTGAAGCATGACACAATGAAAAGCCACCACATCACTCTTAGTTTGAAATATGACATTTCACAGCAGGCTGTTTTTGACACTTTTTTTTTTCAATTTTAGGAATAATGTCAGGTTCACTTTTAGTTACATAAAATACTTTGATTATATGTCATCTTATAGGTAAATTCTTTTCACTGCTAAAAAAAAACTTAAATCAAAACTGATACATAAATATGTCAGACAAACAAGGCGTACCATCTTGCTGTCAAGCAAACACAAAGATACAGTCAGGCAAAAAACAGTGATCACAGTCGTGCACCTTCTCTCTCAGAGGAATAACATGACAAGTAGCCATAGTTGTAACCTAACTACTGTGATTTCGCTAGCAGTCGAAGACGTAACGCTTAAAAGACAACTAAGCTGTTACTTAGGGTAAAATTATTCAAATATTTATTCAAGTATAATTGTTCAAAGACTTTGAAGCATCAGGTCAGCAATACTAGAGAAACACAGAAATTCTGTTTGTTAACTCACTAATGTCAGAACCAGCATGAGGATTCCAGCCAGCAACTGATTTTCAGTCCAGTTCACATTTGAATTTCAAATGAAAGAAAAGCAAAAAATAAATAAATAAAAAAAATTATATAAAACATGATTTTAAATGTTTTAAATTAATTGCTAATTCTTCAGATAATCTTTGTCTCCAGATTAAGGTTTTATTGGTTTCAAGTAATATCATAATTAGTATTTTGATAGCATACACTTTTCTTTGAAAGCTGGATGGTGGAAAAAATCTCATTACTGTGTAATTTCCCATAGAACAAAATAAATGAATGAAATAACACAAAGGAAATCATTTCTTAAACTTATTACTGTACGCTTTAAGTTTAGCAGTTCACTTTTGTGCTTTCCACTGGAGTATTCTGAATTTATCCATAATGCATTAGTCCTTTAGTGATTTTCAACTCTATGCAGCCACTCTTTTCTCTTTTTTTTTTCTTCAGCGTAAAATCAGCAAAAGTTGCAATACCATTAGAATGCTCTTAGATTGATACTGAATTGCTTTACTTCCTCTTTAAGTGCATTTCAAAGCATGGCATGCGTCCTTTGGGAAAACACAGATGGACTGTTTACCATCCCTGTGTCATCTCATATTTTCCTCATTTCACATGTTTAGTTTTAAATCCTCTCCGAAGGACATCTCTTCCCCCTTTCTCTTTTTTCATTATTTAAAAATGATTCACCTCAGACATACGGCATGTGACATTTTTGGGCACTACTGACTAAGAGACACATTCGGGCTTAGCATGAAATGTTGACAGTTCTTTAAAAGCTTTTACTCAGCTGAAAAAAATTTGACATTCGGTGTGGGCAACGGGTAGTATTTTTAGCTCTTATGATCACATAAGTCCTCAAAAACTGTTTAATGTTGCTGATAACATAAGAGGAAATTATCCTGTAGCTTAATTTGTTTATTTTCTATTAGTTTGAAATGTAATATCATAAGCTGACGTTCAGTATTATATTACTGTGAATCACAATGTGGTCACAGTGTCAGATTCTGAGAATCGGTGTGTACATTTGTGGGTGACATGGTCTTCATTACATTGCATAAATCTCTTTCATTTGCATTTGAGGATGCGAAAAGCTGCTTCCAACGAATATGAGTCATTATATTTGGACCATGTTAGGGTTACAAGAAGCATGGTGATTTGGATGATTAGAATATGTGTAGATTATGTATAAACTCAGGATGATGAATAGAGTTTAATCACAAAGATAATAATAAAGTGCTGTGTACAACAATATTTGTATTTCCATCCATCAATGCCTGTGGACATACCATCTTTGTGTGTGTGTGTGTGTGGCTTTGTGCAGCTCTGGCTCTGCGGGGTCTTTTGTATACTTACAGTACGTGGGTGCATTTTTGCATTGCTGCCACTCTTTACAGTTTGAGAGACTCACATACAGACAGAGGGAAGGGGAGTCATTTGGTGGATGCATAAAAGAGGGGGCTTCTTGGTTCAAATTTAAACAGGCACAGAGCAAAAGGCCTGTGGAAAGTATAAGGAAGGTGCAGTATATATAATCCAACATGCTATGACTCATCTTTCACTTTCATTTTCCGTTAAAGATGCATGCATCAGTTGTTTTTTTTTTTTTTGCTGCTCTTGTAAGTTGAGGTTCCCATCCCGTCAGAAGTCAGGTGAGATCACTGTAAAAGTCCTTTTCACTCATTTGTAATTCAGAGCACTTTAGAGCCCCAGAACTGTGCAGCCAGTGCCTGAACTTATCAGAAATTACTTGGTAAGACAGTAACAGGGGGGAATTCTGCCTCCTGAAAGTAAGAGTACTTTACAAATATTATTTCTGCCCCATTTGGCCAAGCTTCTCAGCGTCCACGCATAGATATGCTGACTTAACCTGCCTGTCTGATGGTGGAGTAGTTACTGATTTGGACAGCGGTGCACCATTAAATGACTGTATCAAATAATAACTTTTGTATGAGGTTAATCTTCTGTGCCACCAGGTGGCACAGTCATGTCTTGTTACAGTGAGCCCATCTTCATACCAAATGTGTCAGTTAATTTCTGCACTGGTTAGTGAGGCTTTAAATTAGGAGGGGCATTATAGGCATGCTATTTAAACAAAAGTCTTGTTATTGACAAAATATAGATGAAAGTCAAATCACATAAAAGTGTCACAAAAGACTGTTGTGGGTAAAAGAGTCAAACGCTTTTCAACTCGGAATGGAAAAACTGCAATAATGCGAATAAAGGAAACTTGTGCAAGTGCAATTTTTCTCTGCATCACAATATGTATTTTAAAGGAGTAAATTCAGGTCAGCAGTCTGCCCTGCCACATTGTATTCAGTCAGCTCAGACATGGATGTTTATGTGGCTATATAGTGTAACACACTGCAATGAAAATAGTGAAATACAACAAAGCTGGAGTGGATTAAGCTTTTCTTTTTCATAAATATATGTTTAGGAGCTATTGTCAATTGTCATATTTTGGCATTCACATACTAATTACCTTTTTATATTCACACTATTATGTCAAAGAGGAGTAGTCATTTGTTAGTTTCCAATTATGTGCACTATACAATACATTTTGAGTACAGCACAGAGTCTGTGAAAAGCTTGTAACCTGCTGCTGTGCCAGGTTTAAACACAACATTCTCTTTGTTCATGTGTGCTAGGTAGTACATGTAGTTAAATGTACCATGAGTGAGATTCTCCCATTGCTTAATAGCACTCATTGACATGCAAGAGTGTGCTACAGTGAGAGAAATGTTGTTTTCTACAAGGCTACAAGGTGCACCTGAGTCACTTGTCTAGCAGTTCCTTTATCAGAGCAGAGCAGCAGGATGAAGGAGCACATCTTGGACTGATAGTGGTGCTGCCGCTGCTGACTAATCCCGCTCAGTGCTGGTGAAATAAAGAAATGCATAACCGAGGACTTGAAAAAGGAACCAAGTGAAAAATTCGGTTGTATAAAGAGCAGTTCAGAGGCTTTCAGTCATATAGAGGAGATCACTGCACCTGATCTCGATGAGGCTGAAGACAGCGTATTGGATTGGAAAAACAGACAGAGAGAATGAGAGATAGTGAACGGCGTGTGTGATCACGTAGTACATTTAAAAACATCCCATTGATTTTCACAAATCAAATTTTCAGGATGGCTCTGTAAGTATATTTAATATGAGAAGGCTTTGTGTGTATTAAAAGAAGTACATTCAATTGTAATGGCTTCTACATAACCTTCTGGTGTACCTCTTATGGTGTCTGAGTTCAAAATCTGTTATTGCATTTTACACTCGACACACACATTAGCGTGGAAGATGGAAGGAGGCGAAATGCAGCAGTTCGATCATTTTCTTTCTCTCGTTTGTTTGCGTAAATCACATTTCTATGCCTTTTAACGGGAGTTAACAGCCAGACGCTTCTGCAGTTAAAGACGGCCAATATTCGAGGGTGGCTTTTATGTCATGTCTTTGCAATATGCAAATAGGAAAATCACTACAAATTTGCCCAAATATCTCTTAAGCAGGATGCGGCAAAAAGGAGAGAAAAGAATGATTGCTTTGCCGAGATGAAATTTGGGAAAACTAATTTAATGTGATTTTACAACAACTACAGACGGTATGAGAAATGAAGTTCGCTGTCAGTGTTTAACAGTGAACAACAGCACATCTTGATGACTGCCAAACCCTCAGAGTCCCTGTCAGTGATGGGAAGTGGGCTATGACTCCAATCATGGCAGACGGAAAGAAAACCTGGATTCAAAGTCATTAAAATGGTTCATTGCTCTATTTTCTAATTTACTAAGATTAATAATAGGTGATGAACAACATATACTCCGAGGAGTTCTTTAATTTGCAGAAATTTACAGCAATACATTCCACAAGGACACTTTCTGGTTAGTGAATAAAGCTAAGAAAAAAGGGGGGGGGGAAGAGAAATTACAAACTGATTCTGATTATGACATGATATAATAGCAGTTTCCATGAAACTTACAGCAGCGACTAAAAGCTCTGTAGGTCAATTTATACACCCATACTTCACCAATAAAAGCATTTCAGAGCAAAGCGCTGCTATTTAGCTGCTGAAAGCACAGATTTGTGCAACGCAGTCAAAATGTACTGACTGCAGCTCTGGGAAGTATTGTACTTCTTTGTAGTGTCTTTTTGCCACAATGAGTATTTTCAATACTAAATAGATAATGCAGAAGTCTAGAGGCACGGAAGTACCCTTGCCCTCAGCCTGTGCAGAGTGTGCTGAATATGGGCGATGTTCTGCCTGGAGGCAAACTGTGGCAATAAAAAGACTTTCAGGCGGACAGGTTGTCAGCACACGCTTAGTTACTGATGGTGCAATTGCTGCTCATTCTGGATTCTTGAAGGCTCTGATGGATGTATGATGAATGCATCTAAAATGTCCACAAAAGATGGTTTGATGAAAAGCGCAATGATATTTCCTGCAGAATGTAGCACGCACAAAAGTATGGAAGCATTTTCAGTGTGTGAACGAACCAGCCAAATGTATGAACTAACTGGAAACTGTAAATAAACATAGCCTTTCCACCTCGTAGCTTTTTACCTTGACCAGAACAGTATGGACTTATCTTTTTTGAAATGCCTTATTTCAATCAAAATTGTTGCCCAGGTTCGAGCCAATGGAACAGGCAGATGGCAACAAAATCAGAAGAATGTCATAATATTTTCACTTTTTTTTTTAAATGCACTACTCTATATGAGATTTTCTTTTGGTCTTCTTTTAAGGTACTGTCTGCAAGTGAATACCTAAGATCGAGGTCAACCCACTCAAAAGAAAAGTGCCTTGAATGGCACGTTGAATTAACACCGGGCTCAGCATTCTTTCCATGCAGATTGAAGTAGAAGTCCTGCATCTTCCTCTGGACTTCAGAAAAGCTCAGTGAAAGACATGGTACATGCACCCATTCCCCCTTGCTATCCACTTCCTTTGAAAGGATGACAGCTACATCACAGTGAGTCAAAATTTGGAAGCCAATACTTGGCAGCGCAGCAATTTTTTTTTTTTTTTCACTGAGCAGAGGAAATCAGGGATCCTACAGACATCACAGAATTCACTTTATTTCCCTTGCTGCCTGTGCTCCCTCTGTTGTTATCCTCTGAAGGCTCAGTATGACCCCCAAACACAGCAGACTCACTTTGTTGTTATTTTCAATATAAAATATCCATTCAGGGATTACTTGATGCTTCTCAGTGTTTATTCTCTTCTCCGCCTACACAGTTCCCACTAAATGCAAGACAAATTGAGCATTTTCCAAACAGGCACTTCAGTAGAAGTATTTGTCAGAATCGTGCCCCATCTTAAAGCATTTGACAACTAATAGAGCGTGTGCACACGACCATGGTGATGAGTTTTGAGCATATTTTAAGGAGAGCATTAACAGTTGTCCTTATGGCTATTAACCACTCAATTAAGGCTAAATAGAGAGAAAATCATGAATACAAAAAGTCTTTGAGGGACGGAAGAAAGAGGAAAAAGAAGAGTGAAGATCTTGGCTGCCCAGCAAGCTCAGATGAAGCTACACGCATCTATTTTGTGTTCTGCATCATTGATCTCCTCCTGCGGACTCACCCACTAAGCTCTGGTCATACTTACCATCATCCCACATTTCTCATTGGCTTGCCCGTCGGGTTTTTGTCTCATTTGGTTTTCCTGTAAGCCAGTGCAGTAAAGCCCCACCCCAAGCTACCCCTTCTACAAACACACACAGACAGAATATAATTTGCATAATCTCCACATCAAATTTCTGTTTTTACACTGTCACCGTTACTTCTGTTATGTTGAATAAGTACAATCATCCAATATAATTACGCTCTCCGTGAAAGGAAAAAAAAAAAAAAAGATAATCTCGTCATCTGTTGTGTGTTTTGTGGCACCTGTGTGAACTAGCATTGCTGTTTGCAATCAGACTGAATGCTTTACAGGACGCTCACAAGGGTAAGGCCAGGGTTCTCAAAGGTGAGCACTGCCTCAGTGTTAGGCATTTATCACCACCAGTGTGGGGATGGAGGAATCATGCTCTGAATGCGGAGTGGTATTATGGGATGCTGGTCTTTTGATGTTGCAAGTGATAAACATTATGCTTGAGGCCAAGTGTGTCTTCCGTCATTATTTAGAGGACGTTGAATTGGAATTCCTTGCCTGTAGGCTGACCTGGATTACTTAGTAAACGGTATGTTTACAAACAAGCAACCATGTCGTCGTGGGAGAGATAAGGGATATTATGAATATTGTTTCCTTTATTTTGTAGTATTTCACTATAGAATCCATGCTGTTGAAGTAGAGGCCTGTGCAAAAGTCTTGCGCTGCCTCTCGTTTTCTTATATTTTGCATCTAAGGAGCCAGACTTTCTTGTAAGACCGTATTATACATTTTTTTCAGAAATAGGTCACCAAGCATTTTGAAGGTCTTTCAAAGTTTTTCTTTGGGCAGCAGCTGCTTCTTCCACTCGTTTTCAGTGCAGTCCTGTTACCTGAGCATTTTCAGAGGAATATTTATTAAACCACTTAACACTGACCTGAATCATTCAAGCACTAAAGAGGCACCTTACTCAAGGGATAAAAGAGTAATGTGCCTACATATAACTGACAACTTGGCAAACTGTCAATATGTACAGAGGAGGTCAGGAGAGAGTGAGTGTCTGCAGCCATCTGTAAAACACAGTGGAGGCTCTGTCATGGTTGGGGCTACATTTCAGCCAGTGCTGTTGGAAATCTTATCAAAATTAATGGAATCATGAATGCAGAAAAGTACCGTCAGATTTGGATCCACCATGCAATGCCACCTGGAAAGCTGATTGGCAACAGTTTCATTTTTCCTCATGGCAATCATCCCAAACACACTGCCAATGCGGTAAAAGCATAGCTGGATAGAAAAACACACAATGGAGCACCGTCAGTCATGCATGATACATTATTGAAGAAGTTTGGGATCATCTTGACAAAGAAGGGAACAAAAGGCATAAAACATCCAAAGAAGGGCTTTGAATGTCCTTCAAGAAGCCTGGAGAACTATTCCTGAAGACTACTTAAAGAAATTATAACAAAGCTGCCTCGGAGAGTTCAGGCTGTGTTGAATAATAAAGGTGGTCAAAGCAAATATGGAGTTTGAAGTGTACAAACTCTGTTTTCGCCCTGTCCACTATATTTCTCCTTTTCCCCTTTTGCGCACAAAAAATAAAGAAATAAGAGATGGTTCAAGACTTTTACACAATACTGTACATAACTGTAATCTTTCAAACGGCCATATTAGTTAATCAAGTTATATTCTTTTTGCAATATTTTATTCTTTTCTTTCTTTCTATTATCTTCATTTTACCAAGTCTCAGCTTTAGAAATGACAAATATTTCTGATAGCGTACCAGTTGGAAATGCAGTTTTTATGCATTTTGTTTTAGTTGTGACAAAAATAGATGCATTAGAACATGGAATTATTATAGAAATATTAGGCCAAAACAAAGACATACAAACTGTTCACATGTGTGCCATTGTAGATAACGAGTTTAAAAGAGCATCTGTTGCCATGCTCTCAAGATGGAGAGGGTGCTGTGGAAAATGTGAGTTGTTATAGCAAATGTGCCCAGAGAATGGAATCTGCATTCTGTTATCTGGTAATGTCCCACAAATCTCTAAGCAAGAAAAAAAAAAGAAAAATCATTTCAAATCCTAAAATAAAATAGTTACCGGCTGTTGCAGGATCAATTGGTGATTTCTTTTTCAGTTAAAACAATGAAAATACTGTCGGCCGGGGCTGATTGCGGACCTTTCAGTCTTGTTCTTCCACTTCTTGTCACTTATGTGCTCATATCAAAAGGACACATCTGACTGGCTTGTAAACACCCCGTTTCAAAGTTCCATTCCTGTTTTGAGTGGTACGGCAAAACAGAAACAATATATCCCTCAAATTCTGACAAAGTCTGTTTCAAAAAAAAAAAAAAAAAAAAGAGAGCGAGAAAAAAGAAAAAAAGAGGGGCAGTTTCATGATCATCCGTTACAAAATGACATGCTTTCATCCCTGCTACATCCTCCCTTGGTATGTCACTGTATCTATCCCAGCTTTCTTTTGCCCTCCTTTTTGCTTTTGGCAGGAAAAGACAGGAGACATGAAACATTTCCCCATCTTTTTCCTTTTTTTTCCCTTTTTTTTTTTTTTTTTTTAGCTTGACAAGGCTTGTGAAGACAAGTCAGAGAGAGGAGGTGTGCCATTTTTCTTCAACCGCCAACCAAAAAAAATATAACAGCTTCTCTGCTCTGGAGAGATCACCTTTCCCTCAAAGGCCCAAAAAGCAGCAGCAGCAACTTCTTTGAGATTTCTGAAATGAAAGTTGTGAAGGGACATCAAGAGCATACAGTATACGATACTGCACACTCGAACTGCTAGCTCACAGTCAGCGTCATATTTGTCTTATCTAATGTACCTCTACAAATTTCACATCTCTCTTTTATAGTTATCATACTTTATTATGGGAGTCTAAGTTAAATCTTTATTATAATTTTGCCCTTTTTTCCCCAAAAGAGATTTTGATAATATCAGACTGCTTCTACTCTCTTAAAACCTTCTGCTCACACTTCCTGGTAATAGGCTTGTCTCAGACACAAAAGGCTGAACTTGACATCTACCTTGTGATGTGAGTGGTTGTTGGCAGGTTGACGGACAGCCAAGAATGGCACAGTTGCCCCCTTTCTAGCTAATTAGCTCATAGAAGGAAATGAATGCAGTTTCAGCAAGGCTAGTGCTTATCAAAAAAATCCCATTCCCCCTGCAGACATGATGATAGACAGGCCTTTTTACACCAGCATGGCCTTCCAGGCAGCACTATTAAAAGGAATTGGAGCCGTTTGAATAGGCACAGTAACTACAGATGTATCAAGAGGTTAGGCTACTCACCCTAAAAGATTGTAATGAAATGCTGGATATTTGAAAAAAAAATTATTTCAAATGTTTGAGCTCGGAAAAGCTGAATGCGAGTGTGCAAAATGTCCAGAGAAAAGATTAAAAGGGCAAAAAAAAATTTTGGTTTTATGGGACACAACATTTATCAGCTCAGCTTCCCACAGAAGTGGAAGCCAGATGACCCTGAAAAACCTGCCAGCAAAGCACCGGGTGAAGTAAAGAGTCTGTTTTGTAATGGATGGAAGATTTTTTCTTTATATATTCAGTACACATAAACACATCAGAGCACACCTCGCTTGGGGGAGGCGACAGGGGCTGCAGAGAGAGTGTGTAGTGGCATAGAATTACCATGAATAATTAAAAGACTGGTGTGAGCATTCTGGTAGCTCTTTGATTGACTCTGAAAGCCCCAGGAAGAAATTGGCAGATGAGAGCAAACTGCAAAATGGCCAGCTCTTTGCTCTCAGCTCCCTGCCTAAGATTTGCTTGGCTAAAACCTTGAATCAGCAGTGTGCTAGGAGGCCCTTTTTGTGTCTGCCTGCCCCAGTGAAATCCAAATTCTGCTCATCAATAAATAAATAAATAAATAAATAAATAAAATAACAGGGGAGAAAAGCAAAAGAACATAAGTTGGCATGTGGATGCTGTGAGGTTAGACGCTCGGCTTTCTTCGGTTTTTGCTTGTTCATCTTTTCATCGCTGTAACTGAATGGCTGTTGAAGGTAAGCGGTCATTTCTTACATTCAACTACCACGTACGGCAATTACAAAAGAACAAAAATGGCTGACAGAAGTCACTGCCGGTGAGACTGGCCCGTAGGGTGTCATTGGCAAATTTGCTGAGTGCTCAAGAAGGAGAGGTCATCAGGGACTGGGGCTTGGCAGCAGCCCCTCACCTTCCCAGAGTGTCCGGATGTGTACGGCATCCCATTACTCATCCATATCATTTTGCCAAGCCAGCACCAATGTCCTGTGTGACATGAAGGCCATTCAGCTAAATGAAACCTACAGGTGACTCCCTCCTTGTGATTTTTTTTTTGTTGTGCTCTCTTTTCGATGTCAAAAAATCTGTTGCGCCACCGAGCGAGTAGTTCAGCCTGCTCGTGGTCTTTTGGATTTCTTCAGCATCTACCATTGGCTGTGTGATAACAAGAGTGAACATTTCAGTTGCGCAAAAACGTTGACGATTCACTATCACCACGTTGCCATGGTTAGTGCTGGGGATAAGAATTGCATCTCAGTGTGACATTCTGTATGCATGACAGGAAGGAGAGAGAGACTATAAATAGGTGATTTGTACAAAAGGCTATGTGGTTGATTGTTAGCGCTCTGCCACTCTGGGGCCACAGTGTCAAAATCCGCTAACCACTTTCAGGATTAATGCAAAACGCGTGTTCATTTTACCATTAATATACCATCAAAATGAATTAGACTCAACTGTTGATCATATTGTAATTAGAAATGCTGTGCTTTATCTGCTTTGAGTTATATTTCGCTTTGGTTTTGGGAACAGTTTGGGCCAACCTAATTAATAACTGTATTATTAATAATAGATTCAGCTCTCCTTCGTAAAAAAAAAAGTATTATCTGTTATCTTTGGCACAGTGGATTTACTCACGAGGCTCAAGCTTTTAACAAGTACACACAATAAGCTCAATTAAGTTGCTACCAAATAGAACACACATCTCCAGAAGCGTGCCATTAAATATAAAAGCTTTATTCACTAACAATTGCCACTAATGAAATGTCAACCAGCTGCCTAAATATCTGACTGTCTAGCCTGAATTTCTCATTTCATGATCCTTTGTGCAATTGTGCAAACAGCTAGGTTTAAGTAAGATTCTTCCAACGGTATCAGTGCAAAACACACAGCCACAGTTCATTTCTATCAAGGCTCTGTTTTAATTGGTGTCAGTTCTGCTTATTACTTTATGTATGGTGGTCTTTGGGTCAAGTATTTGCAGGGTCTCCACGGTGTCTTCTAATGCTGGTTATGTGAAGTCAGCAGCTTTTGTTCCTTCTCCCAAAGAACTCCTGTAACACGTGCACATTAAATGCAGGTGAGTTCTCTTCCACGTCAGCACGCAAACATTGAGCTTTCATCAAACGTTCCTATGTAAAATACAGATGTTGGAATAGTGCTAAAGTGATGCACAGGGAGTCTTTCCTAAGATAAAAAGGCGTTTTAAAATCCAACAGCAAAGTCTTACATCTATCATCTCATTTTAAAGTAATTCGGTTTGTCCGTGCTGCTCAGGAGTTACAGTTGTTGACAAATACACTAAAAGAAAAACCTTAAATCTTAGCATGCATCTTATAAATGCGAAATCAGGGTCTTTAAAAGCAAAGCCTTTCAATTTCGGGTAACGGGGAAATCTATTTAAATCACATTTGATCGTTCCTATGAAAAAGCACATTCTTCCATGTCAAAATCAATCTTTTCCCTTCCATCCATCCTCAGTACAACTCCATAACCTTTGCTTGTGCTATATTCCATGTCTCAGTAGCAGAGTCTCTGCTCTAGTGCTGAACATAAACATAGGTCATTAGCTCTTGCAGTCGCAAAGGTCAACTACCCATCCATTATCGGAACACAGTGACAGGGAAAATAACACATGATGAATATAGCAGAATAAGTAAATAACATGGCTAACCAATTTAATTCGCAGAAAGACGTATTATGGCAAATGTACCATTGTTCAGCCACGGCAATCTGATCAGAATTTCATATATCTGCTGCTTTCCACTGAGGTGTGAAAGGTTTGACAGAATGATAGAACAATAAAGAGAGGTAGGCTGATACAATGGAAAAGGTGTGAAAAATTGTTATATGTCACTGTCAGTCATACGTTACTTTTCAACCTGTAGTATCTGATTGCGAGCATCAGCAGCACGGATGGCCCACAATTTTCTAATCCCTTCCATATTACCCATGACCACAAGAAACAGCCTCTGGCAAAATATACCTTGAAAGTAGCTTCAGAGTGAATGGAAAGTGTGCGTGCGCGTGTGTGCATGTGTGTGTGTGTGTGTGTGTGTGTGTGTGTGTGTGTGTGTGTGTGTGTGAGGGAGAGCGACAGAGTAAGAGGTGATGGGAAAAGAAAGAAGAAACAGAGAGCGAAAGCACTGTAGGTAGGCAGTGAAAGTAATGGTGCTGTTTATGGATTGGGGCTATTTTGTACATCAAAGTACACAGAAAAAGGAGAGAGAGAGAGAGACAGAGAGACAGAGGAAGAGAGAGGGAGGGGAAGGTCTGCTGCAGGCCATTTGATTGTCATTGTTTCTCCTAGGTCATGTGGGAGTGCATACGCCTTGTTTCTATTCTTTTTGTTTTCCTTCCTCTGTTCTTCCTTTCTCCCCAGTAATATCAAGCAACACTGTTAAAAATGCCATTGACACAAGACTATAACAAGCACAACTAGCTCTTCTTTGTTGTTTCCATGGATCAAAAACTCTCTGCTCTGTGTCCTGCCTCTCCCCGTGTCTCTCTAATATGCCGTATGCGACCTACCCTTCTAAGCCTTTCATAATCATTTTAAAGTAGTCAGTCTTAATCGCTTCATCCCTTTCCTTAATCTCATCATACCTATTCTTTAATCTCCTCAGAGAAATACTCTGTCTGCATACATGGTTATTCTTAACATAATCATTATGGATATATAGTCCAAATGAGCATGTTTCATTTTTCTTTTGGGCCCAAGATTTGATTTCATTACCGCTCACTAATCTAGGTAACCACCCAACATCTGTGCGACTACGCACACCCCCATAAACAGGAGAAAGGCGTGCGGTATGCAGCCGGCTGTCCATTTGAATTTAGAGGTTAATGTATGGGTCAGAAATGACGGCGTCCGAGGCAAGTGACAGAAAGTTATTGGAAATCGGCGAGAGAACGTCGGCCGTGCTTTGACACGCGTTTACACCCATGTTAATCACAAAGTCGCAAAATGGAGCCTCTTCCTTTTTCTTGACACTCCGCAGAGTGTCCTTCAGGTCTCCTTCCAGCGTCATGTGTGAGAGCCTGTCCAAAGAGATTTGACAAGGGCCCTGCAAGGAGAAGGAAATAAAATCCAGAGAGATGAGGCAAACATATTAATCTTGTTAAGTTAAACGCCGACCCCCACCTCCTCTCTCTGCGCTCCTCTGCTCTACTCCTCTCCCCATTCCCCACCCAGATAATGTGCAGTGCTCACAGTGAAAAATCAGCTAATTTCAGAGCACGACTCAGTCTGGCTTACAGAGGCTCTTAGGGTGGTGCTGAGCAACTCCTCCATTAGTCGCCCCCCCACCACTGTCTCTGCCTTTGTCTCTGTCACTGTTTCTGTGTCTGACTGTGTCTTTCTCCAACGCACACACACATTCAATCTTCGGTCCCCGTCTCCGTCTCTCTCTATCTCGCTCTGCGCAGACATTTACAGGAAAACACGCTCACATTTATCTCAGCCCTTCATCCTCGGTCCATCCGTGACCTTGAGATGTATGATGGATGCTGGTCTTTGATGTAAGTGAGTTTAAACTTTTAGATTGACGGGGATGGAATGTATTGATTATGTTACACAGCAAGAGAGACTGAGAGCGGGGGTGAGAGACAAACATACAATTCCACAAATTACAAGGAAAAAAAAGAGGGGGGGAAAAAAGAGAAAAGAATGGCTTGTAGTGAGAATGTAGAGTTGATGGACAATGTTTCCCCCTTGTGGTGCTGGAAAGCAGGTAGGATGTCTTTGTAGTGTGTCTTTAAAAGCCAAGCAAAGCATCTGGGGAAATGGGGGCTGGAGTTTGCTGAGTGCAGTGACTGTGTGCCCCCTGGGGAATGAAAAGGACATGGAAATTAAGCCCAGTGTTCAATTTTGATCTCTGTTTGTTTGTCTTCTCTACTAACCTACTCTCTCTCTCTCTCTCTCTCTCTCTCTCTCTCTCTCTCTCTCTCTCTCTCTGTGTGTCGCTCCCTCTCTGTCGCACCCAGAAAAATACAAATATCTTTAATTAGCATGAAAGGAAACAGCAAACAGATGTGGCTCACATCCGATCAGGAGCTTTCTGTTGAAGTGAGACCCACTGTAGACTTCGTGTTTGAGAGTTTCACCTCCGATCAAACCATTTCAAAGGTTCAGGAAGGCTGGTATCCATTTTAGGGTTGTTTTTTTTGTGTGTGTGTGTGTGTTTTTTTTTGTTGTTGGTTTGGCTTAATTTGAATATATTATAAGAACTTGTCTGTTTTCGAAAGAAAAAAAGTGTAAACATAACTATGGTAATACTTAGAAGTACATGACCTCTCTGTCTTCTGCCACAAACAAGAAAGAACTGAACTCACTCTCTCAGATATTAAATTTTTTCTTTCAGTAGAGCAAATTGGGAACTCTTATCAGTCATCACTGGCAGATGTTGTACAGCAAAAGAGAAAATTGCTTTCTGAATTTCACTTTAGTCACTATCTCTTCCATTCCATCCTTTTCTAGTGATACAGTATGTGGTCTCCACTGAGTAATGAGATTAGTCTTTAGCTTAAGTGACCATTGAAAAGCCCACATCTTTGTCATATCCGGCCAGATTTCCTTTTTACATCCTCTGGATCTTCATGCTCCTGCAGAACAATGGAGGTCAGGCCACTTATGCTGACCACTGGTTTTTAGAGGGCACCAGTGAAAGAGAAGACAGACAGACAAAGAGATTAAAAGAGACTGACAGAAGCTACTGCGGGAGACGGCGGGGCACTGAGTTTTGAAGCATGTCATCTCTGTACTTTGCAGCAGCATGCCATTAAAAGCGTACATTTGGTTAAGTTGAGTTGATATAAATGTAGAAATACAAAGTGGAGCTGCATCTACGCTAAATTTCAAAGTTATAGTCATCCTGTCTGGCCTCATGGATTCATTTGGGAATCTAACAAAAGTGACCAACACGTCAAAGCTGAACCTTGTGTCACTTGGCCGTTAACGGTTGCTGGTATAAAGTGTGTGTGCATGCTTGTACGTTCACCAAATGTCCAAGCATATGGCCATCCCTTTGCTGCAAAGATGCCAATAATGCTGCACTGCCCTGAGAGCTTACACTGTATATGGCTGTCATTCTGAGATGTCTCGATAACGCTGCCTGTCTCCACCGTTCTGCTGGTGGTTTTAAGCTCCCGATGACACTTTACAATGAAAGATCGAGATTATTCCTCAAATGCGCAAGCGAGATGGGGCAGATTATCTCTGTGCAGATATCCCTACACTGCTGAAACTTAGTACCAATGCTCTCAGTTTTCCCTGGCAGCCTAATGTTTGGCTGCATGGAGCTCAGAGCATTAGTTTATTCATGATATCAGAACGTGCCACTTTCCTGCAACCCTTCTGAAAGGACTTACATAACAAAACAACTGCAGTGCTAATGCTGCGAATATTGCCACAAACTGTATTTGGTCTGACAACACCGATACAGAGAGACTGCATTCTTCTGAACGTATGCTCTTCAGTGACCTCATGTGAGGATTAACTCTATTTTAGGTCAGAGAAAATCTGCTTGTTATGGATTGCATAAAAGTGTCATTTTCCTCCTGGTAAATCTACGCAAATATGATGTGGAAGTTGACGATTACCACCACTGAAAACAGAAAATTGGTGTGCGTGTGCATGTGTGTGTGTGGGATGTGTGCTTATAGATTAAATGGAGTGGAGCTCTCTCGCTCTCTCTTAATTTATTCTTAAAATGCATTCTCCCTTCATTTTTGCTTTATATAATCTTTCAAATGTCCGGTATTTGTTGCAGAACACATATTAATAAAAATGACTAATGCATAAAATGTGGAATTATGAGATTCTACCTTTTGTAGAGACAAACAGGTGACTTTTATAGTGCTGGTAGGATGTCTAATTGCTGCACGAGTATTCAGTAGTGACTCTATAACTGATTGGGGCTTGCACATTTAGACTGAAACATCTACTCTATGCTAAACTACGTGTTGAATCAATTTCGGGTCAAATAGCATTGAAATGTGCATTTGAAAATGGATGAGCTTGAAGAGATGAACACTGGAAGGCCTCTGAGGGTCCAGCAGAAATCACAGGGGGCATGACATTCTTTAGCTAAGAGAGAGGCAAGAACCCTTTCAAGAACAAGTACAGGAGAATAATTGGAGTACAAGTGCTAGACTCGCATTACCGGATCATGAGGGTAAGTGCTTGAGAGTTTGTGTGTGGTTGTGTATATGTGTGTGTGTTGGCAAGGAGAGAAGGAGAGAACAGAGACAGATCAAGAGACAGACAGA
The DNA here is from genome assembly GCA_034780415.1 of Cichlasoma orientale. Classification (NCBI taxonomy): domain Eukaryota; kingdom Metazoa; phylum Chordata; class Actinopteri; order Cichliformes; family Cichlidae; genus Cichlasoma; species Cichlasoma orientale. Next base: position 308,038 of record JAVDPK010002854.1, read on the forward strand.
TGAAGATGGAGTCTGAAACACAGAGACAGATAGCCCTAAAGGTTGGATATCCTGGGAAGTCAGAGCAAAGGCGGTAACATGAGCTAAAACCAATGCTTTACAGCTGTTGAGAAAGAGAGAGATGGGACGAAACCTCTCGAGACGAGTTTGGGGTTAAGAGCTAGCCAAATGCCCGGCTTGTGAGTGTCATTGAAATCATTTACCTCATCATACCTCTCAGAAATTAATGCCGATGTTTTTGTTCCATCGCTCCTCCTGGTCATGAGGGTGGCCTCCATC
>JAVDPK010002854.1:336091-358096 GCA_034780415.1 Cichlasoma orientale
CTATCTATCTATCTATCTATCTATCTATCTATCTATCTATCTATCTATCTATCTATCTATCTATCTATCTAGTTTTTGTGACAGTGTCCTACAGTAGGTCTAGCTGCACATCCCCCCACCCTCCCTTTTTTTTCTTCCTTTATTCTCCCTTTTTGTTTAATTGAATGTTGCATGCTTTTGGAGCAGTTCTAAAATATATAATGAGGTCATTTGCATTAGACTGCAGATTGGGTGACCTTTGCTTTTGCCAATAATTACTGTAAAACCCATCTCTGTCTGTCATCACCAAGGATGTGGCAGGGACCTCTCTGTGCTCACGAAAGGTTAGCTGGAGGCTTGCGTCTGGACTTATGAAAAAGCCTGAGGAAAATGTCATTAGAGCAAGGGAAAAGACACTCAGAATTAACAATTGGAAATTCAATCAGGATGGATTTAAGCATGGCGTTTGTGTGTGTGTGTGTGTGTGTCTATATGTGCGCCTGTGCTTGTGTGCATACGTAAGATATGTCCCAGGAAAACTTGTGCTTCCCGTTCCTTAGTGAGACTACAGAATGTGATAAGAAGGGCACCCTGGGGGAGACTTCTGTTAGCTCCACAGGCCGCTTTGACTTCGGTAGCACCAAGCAAATTAACAACACACACTAAACAATCAAGCTGTAAAAGTTCCTGCAGTACTATTGACGAACATGATAAAATTCTGCCTTCAGTATTTTGTTGGCCTTTGGTAGTTCTGTAATGTTTTAATCAGAATACAGTATATATATATATATTTTTAAAGAGTCACTTTTTTATACTTTTCACTTTGATGAATTTTTGTTACAGTGCATGATGTTTATTTGCATGCGGTTAATGGTTGTCATTGTGCAGTGAAACGTGACTGTATTTACAATGTGCAAACTCCCTTTCCCATCGATATCTTGGTTCAAGTCAAAATAGACCTTTTATTCAACGATCATTCTCAGTCGGCGTGATGATATATATTACATTTTACATCGTTCAGGCAAAACGAATTCACGCTGCAGTCCCGATCAGCACTCAGTGTGTAAAAGCAGCATGCTTGAGCTTGTTCGGCTCAATGTAAAATAATACTGTAAAAAGAGAAAAAATAAATAAATTAAGGGGGCAGAGCAGAGCACTAACATCAGAGGCTCTGTTTTGTGCTCTTGGTTCTAGTCACAGCGGCGCGTCACGTTTCACCTGCCGGATGGCTCCCAGGAGAGCTGCAGTGACAGCGGTCTGGGGGACCACGAGCCTGTAGGCAGTGGCTCCCTCCTCACACAACCTCTCCCTCTGGTGCAGGCGCAGGACGACTTCTACGAGCAGGCCTCCCCTGATAAGAGGACTGAAGCTGATGGAAACTCCGATCCCAACTCTGGTAAGTTGTATTTTATTCCATGACTACCATTTCTTTTCTTATTACACACGCATAGTTGGTTTCTTTGGATTTCTTTATTTAACTTTGAATCTGCCATCATTCTCGCTTTTGCAAACTGCGTGAGCTTAAAGCACTCTTGTTGACTTTGTTAAATAGCTGCAAAATGTTCACTTTGACTCAATTTGATGGATATTGTGTGCATAGCAATGGTGTCTTCGCTTTCAAATCCAATCTGATTTTATTCATTTTTCTACTTATTGTATGCAAGATGGTGAAATCAGAACATTCATTGTCAACAGGTTGAAGAAAATGAAAACATTTCGCATCTCACTTTGAGGGATGACTAAAACCTCTTGAAAAGAGATAATAAATGTTCATGAAAAACAACATCTGTCTCCATAATGGACTCAACACACCAAAAATCATTTAATTTAGAGTTATTTGATTGCTCAAGTAGGTTTCTAGTGGATACATGAGCGGGTCATTCATTTCTCAGTTAATCATCCAGACTTGTTCATTCCTCCCAGGAGCAAACCTGGGTCTCCCATAGGCTCCTCACCTATTTGTGAAACTCATTTGATTTATTTAGAGATGATTTCCCAGTTGGAAGTCTTGTTCTCAGCTGAAGATGTTAACTTCCCACTATTTCTGGTGGGAATGTACATCTCCGACCCAGTTTTCTCATTTTATCATTAAGAGGTGAGGTGTGCGCAAAGATCAAGCGCATCGCCTCAAGGTCGATGCCAGCTTGCCTGCTGAGGGTGGAGCAACTAGCACCACATAAATACAAGTGTTGTGAGTAAACTGTGGGTGCATATGATTTAAAACAGACTCTAACTTAGCAGATGCACTCACAGTTGGCAAATGTATTCAATAAGCTTTTTGTAGGCACACCCACTCACTATCTTCAGAAACAGCCCATTCTCATTCCCGGAGACTTTAAATGCTGCTATTTTGTCAGAGTTGCTGGCATCTCTAAGATGCGCACAAGTGTCCTTTGGAGTTAGTGCCGCATTACACCAGCCATGGCAATATCTGATGTTGGAGGAGTGGTGAAGGCATAGCTAAGACGCCTCTCTTGTGGGGGACCATTGTTTTTTTCACACTTTCTAGTGTTAATTTTTTCGAATTAATTCATTTTAATTCAATATTTAGTTTTTTTTTAACTTACTGTTTGGTTAAGTTTATGCACCAAAACAGCTTGTTAAGTGGTTAAAGCGTGATTTGGGTTAAAGCACAGTGGAGCTGCACAATCACATACAGTTGTAACGCAGCTAAGTGCCTGGGGTGTTTGCTGCAAAAACTCATTTGAATTTGATTCATAGGAAGCGTCTTCCTTTCTCTTTTCATGAGAATGCATCATCATATGTTTCACACAGAGCATCAGAATAGTTAAAATGGAAATCTATTGTTACCTGTGTTTTGTTTTGTTTTTATAATTTAAAGCAGCTAGTGGGGAAACATTGCTACAGTTTAGAGAAAAGTCATATTATACTCTGTGAAATTCACTAACTTGTTGTGATGGCAGCCAAAATAATCACTGGTGATGCAAAGTGATGAAGTACCGAGTTACACTAACCTGGACCTTGAGTCAAGCGACTAGGGGAAGTGGAGTGGAGTGACATATTATTGACATCGACACACGAGAGGATTACCTGTGTATTATAAAATTACAGCCTAGAATAAGCATTAGCAACAATGCATCATATCAGCTACAAAGCACTGGGTGATGGCCACATCGATTTATTGGTGGACAGAGTATTAGGTGATCACATACTCTGAGTCAAAAACAGCTTTAAAAGTGCTTAACCAGATCGAGATGTTAACCAAGCGGCTTAGTTAGCAGCCACAAATTATTTATAAAACCCAAATTCATGTTTTCGTTACAGTAGGAGAATTTTAAGTGATAATTAATGAAAGTATTAGAGTGGGCCAACACATTTATAGTTCGTCCAAATCACAGTAGAAATTCTGTAGTAACATCAGTTTAAGGTAACAGTTAATGAATTCACTGGAATTTCAAATGGACAGACAGGCAATCAGAGGCAAAAAGAATTTACAGTGTTGCAATATATGAATGTAGGATTTTCAATCATGAAAACACTGCACATTTATGCTGTAGGTCAGACATTTATGCTGTATGTTCAACTGGCATTTAACCCGTATAACAGCTACTGAATAATGAGCTGTACACACGTTCAACACGTTCCTTCCAGCTCTCTAGAAATGCAAATAAAGTTATGCTTATATTATTTGGTGTACAGGGGCGGACTCTAACTGGGTTAGCTTACTGATGCTTCAACAGATAAAATTAAATAAATAAAGAAGTAAAATTTTTATTAAAAATTGTAATAATCATGTAAAAGTGATATTAAATTTATTGTTATTACTATTCTTACTATTTTGCATGTAAAATACAATGTAAAATATACATTTAAGAAACAGTGGAGGCTTCACACAGGACATTAAATTTGACTTATTAGCTTAAATATTTGTAGTTTTTCGCGTAAGGCACCATGTTTGTTCTTAATCAGTGGCCTTGTGTTTTGTTAAGTGTTGTTCGCCTGTCAGCAAACTATTAACAGTGACAGCTGTGGTCTTTGATCATTGACCTGCTTCCTGGCAGGATAATGATTTTGTGTCCTGTGCTTGAGCGATACGTTACCTGCTGTGGCACTCTCAAATATGTGAACTCGGTGGACCCAGGTTAACTAGTTTTGAGTAAGTCTCTGACAGACTTAAAAAGCCTCAAACTGTTTTCCTACCAGCTGTACAATATGAGTCATTCTGTTGACAAAGGCAAACAGTATCTGAAAGGTGTTTGACACTTTTATGTTCTAAGCTGAGGTGCAAAGTATCTTCTAACACTATTGAAAATAACCCCATTCAGTGCAACATTTTAAATGCCGACCTCGACAGTAGGTGGTCTTTCCATGAGGCTTTGTTCAAGATTTGACAATAATATTACTTGTGCCTTGTTTTCTAAAATGTTAAGACTCTTCAAAAGACCTTCAAGAGTCAAAATGACAAAATGACATGATTTATTAAATTATTACAAGTCTCCAGTTGTCGTTTTGCAGGCAGGATATTGAAAATTTTAGTTTTAGAGCATTCGTTTTTCTTCTTTGGTTGCACGCCTCAGTGGAGGAGATCGGAAACAGATTAGCCTGATTAGTATGTATAAAGGTATGATTTTCAAAACACAGTATCCATGTGTCACATTTTAACTGATAAAATTATTAGCTGGAAAACTGAACACACAGTATAACCTTTGAACATGTCCTCAATTTTGTTCAAAGACATGAACTTACTAACTATCCTTATGTAAGGCAGAAAGGGTTGAGACTTGTACGTAGGCTGTGGCTTTGATCTAAATGATAGAAACATACATACTACAGTGGATCTGATATCTTCCTTTTTCTTCTTCTTTTTTTTTAAATGGACATCATGAAGGCTTTAATGTTTGTCAAAACTTGGAAGATTTTCCAAAAGCTTCACCACAATGAAAAAAATTAAATAAATTATAGACAAAAGAAATCAGCCAAACGTGAAAGTGGAGGAAAAAAAAAAAAAACAACAACAGATGGATGGTAATCAGGGATGCAGCAGTTTCAGTCAACATTATGTTTTTTTGTAAAAAGAGAAAGAAATTTGACAGTAATCTATGAGCCAGAACTACATAAGCAAATGTAGTTGTGTTAAATCTTAAGACCTTGCAGTGCCCTGTTTCCCTGCAGTGATTGATTTTAAAGGTTAGGAGTGTTTTCTGGGAGCGTTTTTACAAAAGCTCTTGTATTTCCTCAGAACAGCACTTACAAACAAGTCCACGTGGAGTTCTGTTAATATTGTTGAAGAGGAGAACGAATGGATTGAAACCAACTCGTCACATTAAATCCTCCATAAAGCAGTTCTAGATATTAAGATATATAAACTATAAGGCATGACACAAATGACACAGTAGAACGATCAGCTTGATTGCAGAGCAGAACAGAAGCCCGTTTCACAGTCAGCAGTGACAGCCTTCAGCCTTTGGCATTTTATATGTTAGTGGGTGGAAGGAAGTTTCAGAGTAAACTTTGTGAAACCTACTTTGATCGATTTAGCTGCTGCTCAGCTTACCCTTATGCACACATTAAATTAACATTACTGCATTTGAGATCAGTTGATGAATGGACATTCACTGAAAAATAACCACCCAACCGAAGCACACAACCATCAAATATTTGGCAAACAAATAAGTACAACTCCCCCCCCCCCCGCCCCCCCACCAAAAAACAACATGATTTTGATGAGACAGATGGAATTATACAGTATTAAACCTACAGGCAAAACTCATTCAGCTCTGATTTAAAGGGATACAAACAAAAACAAGTAAGCATAAACATAATCTTACCAAAATCCAATACTCTGCACTCCCCCTCAACATAGTGCTTGCTAGAAAGAGATTGATGTCTGTGCAATGCAAATAAAACAACCAACTCATCCAACAAATGACTTTAAGTGCATTAATAGCCCCCAATAAATGTTATATGATATCATTGTTGCTTTTTTTTTTTTTTTTACAATCCTGTATCATGTAGTTTGCAGGCTGCTACTAAATGCTCTCTAAAAAGTCATTGCATTATTTTAAATAAAACACACGTGGCCCTTTTGGCATATTTTATTAAGGGAATTATTTGTTTAATTAAGTTTGATAGAATACACTTGATCCATTTACTGACCCACAACTAGCAAGGAATTGTAACAATAATAATTTCTAAAATTCAGCCTGAAAAAGCTTGCTGTTGCTTCATGTCGTTCACCTGTATTGTAATTAAGAATCTTGTACTCCCGATCAGACTCTTTACGAAGAACTCAGCACGTTCATTAGTCCATCCAGTTACTGTTGTTTTGAACTGAGACTCTGGAGGTAGACTAGCAGAAATGTATGATCCTGAGGGAGGTTTTAACTGATGGAGAAGTTTTAATTGTTAGGTTGTGTAAACTGTTTTTAATGCATCTGCCATCCAGAATTTACACTGCTCTAAAAACAGTCGGATAATTAAACGTTTGAATTGCACATAAGTGCAGAGGTTCTTTATGGTTATTTTTGCCTTAGTCTTAGACTTAAATTTAACCAGTGGATGTGTAATGTGTAATTATGGCTTGATAGTATGCATTACCACAGAAATTATTGCAGACAGAACAAATACCTGCTGCCTTTAGATGGCTGCAAAGGGCAAAGGAAAAGCTGTCAGTGTAGGCTCCTAAATCTCATGGATTATTGAGCTGGTAAGAATTGTTCATTAATCTCTATTCTGTCTGCCTGGAAATAATGCCATATCACATGTCAGCTATTTAAAAATAGAATGAGAGTGGAATGCAAGTGAAAGATATGCAGCACATATTTTAAAGGGATTGTGTGATTTCAGAGAGGTTTACATACAGTGATCAAAATATTATGGAACACGAGTACCCTAAATGTTGCTGTAAGAAGGAAAATGATGGACAGATATTCTTTGGCTCCAAGATTGCAATCCAAAGCTGGACTGGCATCTCCATGGCCTGTACTGAGGCATTCCTCCTACTGTGGCCAACTGTAATGCATGAAGAGTCAGCAAGACGTGAATCCGTTGCAATTTAGGAAATAACCTCAGCACACCCTAGGGAAATACCAGTTTGTGCAGGGACACTGTGTTCTGCGTCAGGGCTGGCAAAGTTCAGAGTTAAAATACAAGTTGCATGTGCACTGAAAACATTGATTCTTTCTATGAGAAAGAGTTTCTAAGAGTGTCTAAAAAAGTGATTTGGAAGTGCACCAGAAAACGCCAGAGATTTGCAAGATAGGTTTAATATTTTACCTTAATGTGCATTTAGGTAATAGAGCCCAAGAGCACCTCTAATGTTCATGTTTCATCATAGTTTACATTTTAAAGAATGAGCTTATTGAGTAAAAATATTGACCTGAAATTAAAATTTCTATCTTTATTAGGTTACACTAATAAAAGCTAATGCAATAAATGATAAGGAGGGAATAAATGGTCTTCATGTCTCTGTGCAATTATAGACTAATGTCATTCTCAACAGCTCCTTCAAAAAAAATCTCACAGTAAAACAAATACATGCAATTCACATATACACCAAAGAATGCATGTTGTAGGCTAAAGGCAAGTCTATTAATTGCACTAATCAGCTGTGTATGAAAAGTTGATTTCATTACGAGGCTTTTGAGGTCTTCCACATTGGACGTGCATGGATGAGAGTCCCGAGACTGCAAAGAAGCTGAAATAATACATGACTGGAGAGTGCCCAGAATAAACAGAGAAACGAGTGGGGTGAGCTAGATTAACCAACCATTATTGACTAAAGTGCTACATAAATTATTTAAAAACATTGGAGACAAGAAATATAGAGCAGGAAGACAAAAAATATCACTTGCACAATCACGCATACTGAAATGCACACACACACACACACAAAGTGAAAGGCCAATAGATATAGACTGTGAGATGAAATCTGAATGAAGCTGTTGGAGTGTGTGGAACTGATGTAATGAGAAAGGTTGTTTTTCTGCTCTAGCAACAATCCTGAGCTTAAAATATGGACAATGAAACAGCCAAGAGTTGCATGCCTGATGACCTCAGCGTTCTGCAGAACAAATAGGATCAAAACAAACATAAATGTAATAAATTAGTCTCATAAACAGAATTTTGAAGTAGTTTCTGATTTGTCCTAGGACAAGCCAACAACGTGAGTGATGAGCTTGTGCTGTGCCAGTTGGGCAGTCTACTCGACATTAACATCAGTGTTTTCCTGAGATAGTAAATCCAAGTGTAAATAATTTCTTTTAAGACGTAAGCCAACAGAGAAACACATACACATACATACAAATATTTAATGCACAGTTACCCTAAAGAGAATTCATGTCTGTGCATTTAAAAATCGCATCAGATAATGCAGCTGTGTACAAAAAACACAGTATTTTATAACACAGTATTTAAAAAAATAAATAAATCCATATTAGTTCGCAAAAACTGGAGATCATACTGCTGCTGGCTCAGACCATGCCCATCACTGAACCCTGCTTTTATTTTGATATTGTACATCTCAAGAAACATACACCATATAGACAGACATCAGTGTGCTGAATTTCAAACCTTTTAATTATTCAGTTTGAGGGGGTATCTATCAGTCAATCATTCAATCAATAAAAGAACAAAAAGTTAGAAACACTGTGTTCCTCTGTACATTTTCTTATTGGCTTTAGCAATTTAATTGAGCCCGGTGAATAAAACATTATTTTTTTTATCAGTTATATACTTCAAACATAGGCTCTACCCACAATCTAAACAGCTGTTTAGAACCATGTTGAAATTCATGAGCTGTGGTAGAGCAATTATCACCATCAGTGACAATATAATTGAAGGGGGAGGAAAACTCTTTTTTCAATAATACATAAATATGCAGTATATAATACATCAAAGTTGATTGTTAAAAGTTAGGAAATTGCAGCATGTTGGGTAGGAAAGCTATACAAGTATGAATCTTAGTTTTTTTTTAAAACATGGGTAAACAAGTGAACAAGCTAACATGTTTGACTTGAAATGAAGAATATCCATTTAGCAGCTGACAACATGCTTACAAAAACAAGAATTGTGTGCAGTGGGTTTAATGAATCGAATGACTTGGCGTGGTCAAACAACACTGAGTGCAGCAGTATTTGTCACAGAGAATTAGCATAGGATTCGGAGAAATCAGTGTCATTTTCCCCTCGTGACCGGTGGTTGCCAAATGGTTGTGGACCAGTCTCTAGGCATGTGTGACTGGAGCCTTATTCACTTGATCCTACATTGTCACATGCCCAAAATGATGGACAAGTTAATGTCACGTAGTTAGTCATATATCTGCAAAACCTCAGAAGTATATGTTCTTGGGATCGAAGCAAGCAAACCATACTATGTGTTTTTCCTATTGGAGCAAGTTCAGTTCAGTTCAATTCAGTTTTATTTATATATCACCAAATCACAACAACAGTCAACTCAAGTGATCATTCTATTCACAAAATAACAAATAAGACCCTAGTGCACACTGTATCCCTACAACTTTTTTGTGGTGTTAACACTGCCACTTTATAGCGAGAAGGTCCTGATTTTAAGCCAGTCTGGGGCCTTTCTGTGTGGAGTTTGCATGTTCTCTTCTCAGGCTATGTTTTCTCTGGGTACTTCAGCTTCCTCCTGTCCAAAGACATGCATGGGGTTAGGTTAACTGGTGATTCTAAATTGACCGTAGATGTGAATGAGAGCGTGAATAGTTGTCTGTTAGTCCTGCGACAGATTGGCGACCTGTCCAGGGTGTAGCCTGGACAGGTGGGATCCCCCTATGACAGCTGGGATAGGCTCCAGCCCCTCCTGCAACCTTAAATTGAATACGTGGGAGAAAGTGGATGGATGGATTTCATTAGGGAGAAATGCATCCACTTATTTGTTGTATGGTTGGCCGTCAGCTGAACTGTGTATTTGAAATGTTTTAAGATGAGTGATCCTAACAGGAGCATGCACCACCAGAATAGGTGTCTGCACTGTTTATGCATAAGAACACAATGAAGTGACATGATCCACAGAAGAAGCACATAAGGAGGAGGATTAAGTGGGTAAGGAGCTTGCTGAAAAACCAGAGTGTGACTGGGAAAGGATAGCTGTTAAGGGTCTTGCTGGAGAGGGAAAAAAAAAATGCTCAAATGCAACATTGTTATGTCCTCTACCATGAAAATGGAACCACTTTAGCCATTAGTCACTGATGGACAGGAAACGATGAATAACTCCTTTGTTGAAGTATCCTGCTCCATTCCATTCCATACTGCTTTGTCTGAAACATCAAAGCATCTTTTCAATCCCTAACTCTGGCAAGTGTCAGTACCCCTAAATTTGACTCTCAATTTGGAAAGAGGAAAATATTTCATTAAATATTTTTAATATTTAATTAAATCTCCCTGCAACAGGCTGGCGACCTGCCCATGGTGTACCCTGCCTCTCGCCCTGTGGCAGCTGGGATATGCTGCAGCCCGCCCCTCCACCCCCTAGGAAATATACCCTAGTGCATATTTCTGGTACTATATTTCCCAGGCATCCCAGTTGTCGGTACTGCAGAAATGACTGACAGATTCTTCACTGCATTTTACTTTTGTGCCACCAAGCTAGTCATCATTATATTAATTCCTTACACAAAAACAGAACTGATTTACTTTGAATTTATTGTATGTTCTTTTTCAACTACTTTACATAGCATTGCAGTGGAAACCAGCTTGGTAATATACAGAAACTACAAGTGAAGGGGTAGGCAATTGGATTTTAACGTGCTGTGGCACTCAAAGTATTAGAACTGGAAGCAAAATATACTACTACAAAGGCAGGATCAAACAAAAGAACACATGGGTTACAAGAATGTTGTACCTCACACAGAGACACAACACGCAGCTGCTTTGTTAGGTACACCTGTTCAACTGCTCATTAAATTCAAATTTCTAATCAGTCAATTACATGGCAGCAAGTCAATGAATTTAGGCATTTAGACAGGCAAGATGACAGACTGGGGAAGAAAGGTGATTTAAGGGACTTTGAACATGGTACGGTTGCTAGTGCCAGATGGGCTGGACTGAGTGTATCAGAAACTGCTGATCTACTGGGATTTTCCCACACAACCGTCTCTCGAGTCGGAGGAGACTAGCCAGACTGCTTTGAGATGATAGGAAAGCAACAGTGACTCGAATAGCCACTTGTAACAACTAAGGTATGCAGATGATCTTGAATGCACAACACATCAAACCTTGATGCAGATGGGCTACAGCAGCAGAAGACCACAATGGGTGCCACTCCCGTCTGCTAAGAGCAGGAATCTGAGGCTACAGTTCACACGGGCTCACCAAACGTGGGCAATAGAAGACTGGAAAAACATTACCTCGTCTGATGAGTGTTGATTTCTGCTGCCACATTCAGATGCCAGGGTCAGAGTTTGGCATAAACAATATAAAAGCATGGCTCCATCCAGCCTTGTGACTGTGGTTTAGGATTGTGGTGGTGTAATGGTGTGGGGGATATTTTCTTGGTGCACTTTTGGGCGCCTTAGTACCAACTGAGCATCATTTAAACACCACAGCCTACCCGAGCATTGTTCCTGACCATGTCCATTCCTTTATGACCACAGTGTACCCATCTTGTGATGGCTGATACAGCAGGATAACATGCCATGTCACAAAGTACAGACCATCTCAAACTGGTTTCTTGCACATGACATTTAGTTCACTGATCTCAAATGGCCTCCAGAGTCACCAGATCTCAATCCAATAGAGCACCTTTGGGATGTGGTGGAATGGGAGATTCTCATCATGGATGTGAAGCAGAAAAATCTGCAGCAACAGTGTGATGATCTCATGTCAGTATGGATTTAAATCTCAGAGGAATACTTTCAGCATTTTGTTGAATCTGTGCCATGGAGTCTGACCTGGTATTAGCAAGGTGTACCTAATGAATGATGAGTTTATGTAGCTTTACATTCAGGACTAAGCCCTAATCAGAAGTAATATATTGATATATTAGCACATTAAACAGAAGACAGAGATAATTAATGGAAAAAATGTAACTGGACAACATATGAACTCCAAATGGAACAACCCCCACTAGGGTTTAAATACCTTGGACCCTCCACATTTTTGTTTTTAGAACTGAAGAAGAAGTGAAATACTTTCAAAAACATAAAGAAGTCCATTCGTCTTTTTTCAAGCTCTTAAGACTATCATGACTTGGAGAACCTACACAGACAACATGTGAACGATTGTATTTTCCCTGTTATCAGAGAGAAAGTAGATTTGAGCCCTTGATGCCATCAGGGCTTCACTGACGTCAAGCATCACATATTTATCTTATAATACCGAGATATTACTAAATCATTTTAACATAGCATGCAAACTATGAAATTTGACAAAATATTGATATAGCTAACCATTCATACATACAAAACCAAGTACTAAATTAATATTCTTTTACAATAAATATAAGATATAATTTTCTTTTCAAAGTATTTACAGTATGTTTGGAGAGAGGAAGAGAGTTAGGGCCCAGAGATAGAAATACCAAAGATCATTATGCATTTTAATTATGATGACTTCTTAGCGCTGGAGTGAAATGTGTTTAAGGCTTTTGAATAAAATATCACTTTGTGCTCCAAAGCAGTGGAAAAGTCTGTCATCTTTTCTTTGTTCGTTTCAGTTCACAGCAACATGATCTACGGTATTATTACAAGTTTCCATGTCGGGCAATTAAATTGATTACCATCCCACAGTATGGCCTTTCTCTGAGACGTTTGAGGTAATGTGAGCCTGTTCTTTTGCAGTTTTATCCTTGGAAATTAGGTATCATCCATGTTGAGTAATATTCCATTATTTTATATTCTTTGGAATATGGGAATTGAAGGTCATTGCAGTGAAATGCTGAGTGCATATGACAAGACTGCAGTTTCTGTCTGCTTTTCTTAACCAGTTCTTGATTTTTATTGATGTCCCATCTCCTGACTCTTGGATAAACCAAAAAAACAAAATCAAACAAAAACATTATACCTTCTTGGTTTGGTGGTCTGATTACAAGGGTGATTCTTATCAGAAAGGTTGAGTAGAAAGTACTGGCCCATTAGAAGGTATAGAGAACTTTGGTTCATCAGTCTCCCAGGCTCTCCTACAGTATATTCCATATGTATGTCTATTTGTGCATCATTGTCTTATAAACATAATCTGTGTCGCTAAGACAATAGCAGTTTCTAACAAAAACTGTTTATTGTGTCGTGAAATGAAGGGAAAGTCATGAAATGAATAAATGAAAAATACACATGAACTGCTTCAGTAGCAACACTTGTGTGAACCTCTAGAACATCTTTCAGTGCCCTGAGGCCTCCGCACGTGTTTTGATTGCAACCATAAGACATATGTTTCAAGGATATTGTCAGCTCTATAACTGTCTGATTTTTAGTGTTGCACTTTGAATTCAGATAATTACATAACTCATGACAATATGCATTGAATTACTAATTTGTATAGTAATTCAGTGTGTTACTACATAAATTAGGAGGATTTTAAAATACCCTCTTGATTGAATAAGAATAATAGCCTGCTCGCTGTATTAGTCTACTGATACACTGAACTCTTTGCCAGCAGCTTTGTTGTTTCTGTAGTACAGATGCTCAGCAATTGACTATCCAGGATGAACAAATAGCAGGCTGTCACTCAGTCTGGCAGCCGTCCGACCACCTCAGTCACAGACAGCCAGTGATGCTATTGAGATGGTTGGATGCCAAAAGCAGTAGATGGCTGTCACAGATCTTTTGACTACATCTCCATACTACAGTGACAGACCTAGAGTACCTCTTTGTATATCCTTTAAGTCCATTAAAATGATAAATCAGTATGGCACTTCCTGAATTCCAGTTGGGGTCTGTCTGGGAAATATCAAGTTTACTTTTGAGTTCGATTTTAACATGTTAAAAGTCACAAGACAGCCAGTCCCACCCTGGTCATTTCTGTTTTCTCTTGAGGGAAGTTCACAGGGATGATTTATGCATATTCCCCTTAAACCCACTTCTGCCATATGTGGGGAAGTGTGCGTTTGTGTGTTCCTAAATCCCATTGTGTGAAGAGGAAGTAGCAGGGTAGAGTAGCTAGGGCCCCTGACCAAGCCTGTGGGTGGGTGGCATGGATTCATAAATCAGGGAGCAGTGTTAATCTCTCTCAGGTATTGGAAAGCCAGCCCTCAGTAAATATGTTGCCCCAGGATACAATGGGGTTTAAAGGATTTCTGTCTCCAAAGAGAAATTAGGCAGGAGCTTCAGAAGTGAGCTAAATGGAAATGCTTGCTGGAGCATACAGAGAGAGCAGGGTGCCGCTGTCAGCTAGTAAACATAGTCTCAGAGTAGCCTCAGTCATTATCATGGCAGTCGGTGCCAACAGCTAGGGTGAGCAGACAGGTGGGCTGATGAAGAGCATCTTCTATGCAGATGATTAGTCACAATAGGGAGGAGCAAAATCTGAGTCTGTTGGATTATATACTGCTGGGAATGAGAATTATCTATTTTTATAAGTTAAGTGGCTAATTTCAGCAAATTACAGTTATATTTATTTTGTGCAGTGGAATTTCAGGAAAAAATATTTTGGTGTTATTTTGTCTGATTTAAAGTCCTCTGGTTACATCGCAGTATGTTCATATTTTAATTATTTACACAGATCAACAGCAGCACCTGAGAGTGACTTGATAAACATGTATCTTGTTATGAAGCCTCCTGTCGAAGGTGAAATATATCAGGCGCCAAACATTAACAGTCAGTTCTTTAATTCGATAAGGTGGGCAGGAAGGAAAGGGGTAGGTGTAAGTAGATAGAGATGAAGTCTCCACCAATCAAAAGTGGCCATAGGAAGGACTGCTGGTAAACCAGCAGAGTGAAGCTCAGTGGTGTGCATGGGCAGTGATGGCAGATTGTGTTATTCAGTGGAGAAGAAGAACAATGTTGCCCAAACTGCTGACAGCCTTAATTGTTGCTCTGGCAGAAGGTAACAGTGTCATGATCGTGGGTTTGATTGTGGGTTTTTGGGCCTTGTCGTTGAATTCTTTGTTTAGTGTTATAGTTTTATTTATTGATCTTTATGTTTTCTTGAGTTTTTTGGAGTCTTAGGTCATATAATTCTGTCCCAGCTTTAGAGTTATTTTTTTTTTCTTTAGTGTCTCCTCTTCTGATCCTCTTGCATCAACTCCCCTATGCTTAGTTCATTCATGTGTCTGTGTTTCCCAGCTTAGCTATGGTTCTCACTTCCTGTTTTATTTTGATAGTTACCTGTCACTAGTGTCTTGTTTTTGGATTTCTTTCCCCTCCCATCTTGTCTTGATTATTTGCACCTGTATCTAGTTTGTGGTTCTTGGACTAAAAGAAGTTTATTGGATTCCTCGTGTTCTTTCCTCATGGATGCCTGTTTGTGCATCCTGCATTTGATTCATGACAGAAACATAGTTCATTGTAGCTCGCTGTGTATAACTCACATAGACACAGAGCAGTACAACAATGCTGACCCATGCCCTCTTCTGAAAGCACCTGCAATGGACGTGTTAATGTTAGAACTGGACCACAGAGAAATGGAGAAAGATGACCTACTCTGATGAATCACACTTTTTCCTTAAATCACGTTCTTGATCATTTACTTGAAAAGAAACAGCAGGATGCAGTATGTGAAGGCATGCTGGCGGAGGTGGAGTGATGCTCTGGGCAATGTTCTCAAAGCAGGAAACCTTGTGTTATGCCATTTATGGGTTTTACATTGATACATGCTACCTACCTAAACACTTTTGATGACCACATTCAACCCTTCTTGGCAAGTCCAATTCACGAAGGCACTGACCCCTTTTAGCAAGATAATATGCTCTGCCACACTTCAAATATTGTTCAATAATGGTCTGAGTAACATGGCAAAGAGTTCAAGTTGTTGTACCCACACTAGACATGGCTGAAGTGTACCGTTCCCGAGCCCAGTTGTCCCGCCTCCCTGCTCTTCCACTGACTGTGCTCACACTGTCCTTGGCATTCCAGGCCCCAGTATGCATCTGTTTGGCTAAGCATCTCAACTCCTCACATATTCTCTCTCATTCATGCAAACTCCCACTTTTGGAAAACCCTCTTGCAGAATACAGTGATGTTTGAGAACTCATGCTTTTTTTTTTTTTTTGGCTTAATTTGGGCTATATTGGAAAAGGTGACACACTGTCCTCTCGTCTGCTTTATAAACATATTAATTAATTAAAGCATTTAGACTGAGAGTGCTGTAGGAAACGCTGGCTTCTCATTCTTGGCCACCATTAGCGAACACACTAACTTGCATAATATGCCTGACTGCAATTGAACCAGACGGCACAGCACGGTGAGTACCTTTAGCTTCCAAATACCCCTGATCTCAGTCTAATTGAGTGTCTACAATATGGGACCCGACGGAGAAGACAGACTTACTTAAAGGATCTGCTTTCAACTTCTTGGTACCTGACAAAACAGGATCTCTTTAAAAGTCTTGAGGTCATGATCAGTGTTTAAGTCTATTTCATATTTACTCCTGGCAACTCATTTTTGTTTATTTATTAGTCAAATTAAAGCGCGTGGTCAGGGTTATGCCATTTGTCTTAGCTGAATAAAGAAAACAGTGAATTCTTTCAAGAAGCTCGAGAGTTGTTTGACTTTGTCTGATGTCGTGTTCACAGTTAAGGGGTAACGGCTACAAAATGAGAGAATGTAACCATATTATGCTGTTTCTGTTCCCATTGATCTCTTTTCAGGATTACTGCGACGTGAGCGTATCACAATATCTCAAAATGCTTTGGGCAAAAGTCAGGATTATCACAACAATAGCCAGTGACATTCAAAAAAGCTAATTTAGTAACAACATTCACAGCGAGGCAGAATTTTAAGTTTAGTGTCTATGAAGGATCGGAGGAAGACAAAATTCTGAATAGTAAAAAACACTGTTAAATGTCAGAATATGAATATGAAAAATAATACACTTTTTTATATGATCATATTTTTTGAAGCAAAAGAACATTTTAAAATGTGTATGATTGGGGAGACAGGGGTCTGATCAGGGTTTGATAATGAATAAACGTTCATTTTGAATGGTTTTGGATGTAGGCTTGAATTTAAATCAAATGTTTTAGAACTCAGGCTGTATAAAAAGGCACAGGTGAAAAAATGTTGCTTAATATTGTTTATCCATGAAGTACGATTTTCATATTTATAGTGTGTATAAGAAGCAAGGCTTTTGCTGCAACAAGATTAATGTTCAAACTAAAATGGGCATGACTGGGTGGTCACTTGAGAAGGAGATTTTATGATGTTCTATATAAAAGCAAGTAAAATGAGAGTATAAAATGAAACCAAATAAATTTGGTCGCAAATTTGTGAACAATGCTTTTCATTCAGAAGTCAGAGCCAGCATTCTGTAATCTACAACCTTTTGTTTTCTTTTTATGCAGGATGGACATAACAAAAAATACTTCTCTGTTGGGATATGAATCTTTGTGTGACCAGAAGAAACACGTGTGATTTACTTGTCAAACTGTTAAAAAAAAATGCACAATATGTTTCAAACTTCAGTTCTCATTTCAGAGTACCTGAAATTTAACCCCAAAGTTATCCAAACATTTGCGATATAAAGGTTGATTCTGCAGGCATTGTTATGGACCTTCACAGCTAATTTTGTCACAGATACTGATGTATAATTTATGCTTGTTTATGTACATAATCAGTCAAAAAATAAAGTTGTGAGTAAAACGTTAGTACACCACATGCTTCAATAGCTTGTCGAATCACCTTCAGCTGCAATAAGTTGAAGTGATCATTTTCTGTCTCTCACATTGTTGTGGAGGAATTTTGGCCCGTTCTTTTTTTACAGCGCTGCTTCAGTTCATTGAGATTTGCGGGTATTCATTTATGCACAGTTCAGCACAGGTCCGGACTTTGAGCCATTTTAAATACTTGTGTTTACATTTCCTAACACAGCAAGTCATCATTTGTTCATATGCCTATAAATAAATTAAGTTATGAAACTATTGTCGAATCAGTGATTTATACATGAAATGTTCATAGAGACAATTTATGCACAGATTTGTGTGTACACACTGTAAGAAGTCTTTGGTCAGATGCAACTTTGCAGGCCATGCTGCCATGTTTTTCTTAGAAAGAAGAAGCTCTCCAGTCAACCCTTCCAAACAAGACATGTTTGTTCAGTCTATTTCTAATTGTGCTGTCATGAACTTTAACATTTAACATGCTAACCGAGGCCTGCAGAGGCTGAGGTGTAGCTCTCGTGTTTTTTTTTTTACAATTTCTTTGACCATTGCACAGTTTGACCAGCAAATTGACAAAACTTCTGCTTTTATAGAGGCGCTCACACTTGCTGATGATCAATTAATCAAGTGCATTTGTCGGCATCTGGCTGCTACTTCCTATGGCAGCAGTACAGGTATACTTAGCTTTGTTACAGGACTACAGAGTCTGCAGGAGTGGAGAGTCATGTGAAAACTCTTTTTCACATTACTGGGTACCTAATTTTTCTATTTTTCTTTCACCCATATCATAACCGTTTGCAGTCACGTTTAATACTCCAGCTCCCACAGTGGTTTGGCACATAACATATAATAATATTATATAAAAATAATTATTTATAATAATAATATTGCCAATATTGTCATTTTCTGCTAGCGTGTAATGAAGTAATATAAACCTGCATGCCCTGACACATAACGAGGCAGAAGGGGAGAGAGACAAAAAGTGTGCGATGGAGAGAGTATTTATACGAGACAACTTAAATGGGTTATCATAGCATTAAAGTTCCGCTCCGACTGGTCTCTTTTAACATGCCACTATGAGAGTTCTCTCAAAGAAAAACGGTATCTTCAGAAAAAAGCTGCACCTTAACCCTGGTGAACTGATCTGGGGGTAGTGAGTGCTGTGATAGGGACTAATCCCCTGCTGTGTGCTTTGAGCGGGACTCAGAGTAATACACCAGAGGAAACCAAGGAGAAGTGAGGAACAAGCGCTAAGAAAGAGACTTCTGACAAACTGAAAAATGTGTTGAAGTGGTGCTGTCACCGTGATGAATCCTTTCAGACATCTTTTCGAAATGGGATGGAATCTTAATGCGCATGTGTTGCATGAGTGTAAAGGAAGACTGTGTGTGTGTGTGTGTGTGTGTGTATACGGTGAATTTCTCAGTGAAGCATATGGCATTTAGCTTGTGGAAAACTCCAGTAGGAGCCTAGCTGATGCCTTCTGGTTAATTGCAGAAATTTACCAATTTAGATTTCAGATTGTGACACTGAGAACTCCGACATATGTTTGGAAGGTTAAATCAAAAAAACAAAAAAATAGTGCTTCCCAGGTGCACATGAGACAGTACAGTATTAACACGTGAATCAAACACAGGTTTAATTGCCAATATGTAGACAATATAATCTTTTTATATACTTACCTATTTAGTTAGCATGACATCAGAATCTTGAAAGTTACTTTTTTAATCAAAGTCTTTGAATGATGCACACGATCCTTCATTAACATTTATCCATTTTTTTCCCTTTTTTTTTTGCAGTAACGTGATTGTGGTTTCACAAAGATATTATTTCTCATTATTGTTCTCTGTTTGCAGATTATAGGTTCAAAACTTTCACACACCTACTGCCTCACCAAATATGAACCACCGTAAGAGGCATAATTGAACAATAAAATTAATATCGAGTGTTCAATAAGCATTCAATGCTTGCAAATGTCAGCTGAAAATAGATTAGTGTTTTTAACTGTTTTTACCAGGCCAGAAACACTTTGACATTTTATATGTAAATACAATACATATTCTCAGGCATTGCTTGCGATGAGTCAGTGCGGATCGACAATAAGTGCTAAAGTATTGCAAATGCGGGAAAACACAAGAGGTACTAAATTATTTGTTTGCTCATGCATGTGTCAGACACAATATCTCAGGGACTGTTGATCTGATTTTGACACAGCGTGGTAGAATGATGCATCTCACTGCTGCACTCAAGTATTTAAAATGACACCGAATAGCTGAAGGCAGATCAACAATTAAGGGTCAACAAAGGTGACATATTTGTTAGTGACAGGCTGACAGGGGCCTCACAGCAATAGAGGACAGCGTGTTTGTTGTTGTTGTTCAGTAGTTATTGTTGCATTTTATTCTGTTTTCAAACTGAAAAGTTGCTTGGATTTTTTTTTTTTGCAAGAATATTTCAATTACTTTTAACTCTTATGTGTGTGTGAATGTTTGTTGTTGCGCCGGTAAGGATTATTCCATAAATTTGGAATACTAGTACATTAATTTCATAGGTATAGGTTTAAGGACATTGTTTAAAACTGTCACTGTGTGTACTGCCGTATGAGCAATGCGAGGAACAGTGGTTTGTTCAATTTGACCTGTTTGTGTTGGTTTCTTTTTCATCCATCTCTATATATTAAAACATAATGAACATATTGTACTGATGAAGCTGTGTGTCTGTCTGTGTGACAGAAAAGGAGACAGAAAGATGAGTACTCAAGAGAGACTTCAGATAGGCAAAAACTAATAAGAGGTGAGAAAAAAAAATCACATTGAAAATAGATGGAGGGATGACAGGTGAAGTCAAGGTGAGCTGACAGGGTGAGAAGTAATCACTCTGAGAGTAGAATGCATACTGATCCTGCAAGTGATAAGAGGGAAAAGGTCATAGACAAAATAAAGCAGGTTTGAGAAGAGAAATCGTTGCAAACACTCACAGCTTCTCTGCGAGGACAGTAGTTGAGAGGAAAAAAGACAGAATTTCCCACAGGCTGACAGTTTGATGGTGGTTATTAGTGGTATAAGGGAAGGTATAGCGATCCTGATGTATCACAGCCCGGTGTAGATTATTGATTTAATTATTTACTTACACTAAAGACAAATCCTGTGGTTAATAGAGAGCTTTACCATATGGTGATGTCACATGTTAACACAGAGGTTTTCCAGGGTGACTGTGGTTGGCTTTACTTTGCAAAAGAAAACTCAGGTTAACTGTGTTTTAAGATGCTTAATGGAATGTGCACTGACATTTTTTGAAGTACTTAAAATGAATTGTGTGCAGAGAACTGGTGGCGGTGTTTTGCCATTGGATGCATGGGTGCAAACAAAATACAATCATTGTGGTTTAACTCCTATGAGGACAGTAGCACTTTGAATATAAACATTAGAGGGATGAATAAATCCTAAACAACCTTTAGGATAAAAATTTTCCCGTCACGAATCCAACCTTTAATCACGGAAGTCTTACACATTAGAGGTGTCTGAAGGGATCCTATAGTTCCCAAGCTGACTATTTAAATGTAATTCATCGCCATTTAGTTCTTGGAGACCGAAAATTGATTGACAGTATTCTGAGTCAGCTAATGTCATTGCCATTATGCTTACCTTCCAAGCTGAAGCATTTTTGTGGAGCTGCAGCATCTTTCCTATACATTTTCCCCTGTTCAGCCGCTTCCTTTAATCTGTCCCTGCTGCCTCTGTCCATCCGGACTGGCTTGCCTGCCTCAGCTCATCATCCCTCGGACCACATTTCCAGCTTCATCATCATTCAGTTCATTTTGTATAAGAAGCTAAGGTGCAACTTTGCATTATTTTCATTATTTCCCTCTCTCAGTTCACACTGTTGCGCTTAAGGTAAGGGGTCAAAGTCAGAACAGAGGTGAGTAATATTCTAAAGTGCAAGACCCAACGTGACTGAAGAAGGAAGAAATGAAAATAGAAAATAAACAAATGCAATGTCATATCTGCATGCATTATCCTTATAAAACGGAGCAAAGTAAGAGGCAAGGCTGATATGGAGGCAGACTTATTTGGAGACACACATACAGAACAAGGCAATCAGTTACTGACTAAAAATAAAGTCAGGAAGCAAGTATGCCCTCTAAGTAATTTTAGGCTGCCTCTGAAAAAGTTTCATTTTTGACATTCTCATCTGTTCATGTTTGCATCCCTGGCGTTGCAGTCAAGCTGACTATGAACCCATTTCTGTTCACCATACAATAGACGTGCATAGGTAAGAAGCATCATCTGTCAAAGC
>JAVDPK010002854.1:360801-386896 GCA_034780415.1 Cichlasoma orientale
TGTCAAGAACTATCTGCAACAATATTTGTGTGTGTGTGTGTGTGTGTGTGTGTGTGTGTGTGTGTGTGTGTGTGTGTGTGTGTGTGTGTTCAGCTCGAGCTCAGCCTGCCAACTGATATTATCTTGGCTCTTTTGTGACTACACGGGAGAACTCGCTTGGAGAAATAGTATGGCAGGGATTTCACCCAAGGGAGGAATTGCCAGCGGCGTTTGCAGAGTTATTTGCATTGTTTGGTGAAAATTTATGAAATGTTTTAATTTCATTGATAAATACAGGTGCATTACAGTACATTGCTGCCTCTGTTCAACGTGCCAACAATCTGACATGTGCCAGTAATTAGTGTAATCAGTGCCATCAAGTGGGATGAACAACAACTAACTAGTGACCAGTGCTAATTGAAATTGAAATATTACGGTACAGCCTCTAAGATGCTATAACAAAGTGACAACCTGACCTTATTAACTATGTGTAAAAGCCTTGTCATTGTTTCAGTCAGGTACTATAACAGTTGTATTTCTCATTAATTATTATAGAGCGCAGCCCTCTATGTTCACGCTTTAAAAACTGTACCATTATAACTAGACAGCGTACAGATGGTGTCTGCAAGTCGGTCCCACTCAGCCTTTTTCCGTTCAAGTCTGCACATCACTTAATTCCCGTGTTTAAATCCACCAAACATATTAAATTCAATACTACATACTAAATAACATGCAGTACAAACACTAACTCTGACACCCTTGTAATCAATAACACTGTGGGAGTGACAGGTGTTTAGATGACTAGTATAGGCTGCCATTGATGTAGAAGGAAATGAGAAATGTCAAGACTCAGCCCACCTCTTTCACCACGAGCTGTCACACATCCCACTTGCTCACTCCCTCAGTTTTACTACGCAAAAGTCAGACAGTGTAGGAGTCAAGGGATTTAAGGGGCCCTCGAACCTGCCACGCAGGCATATTGATGATGCTCGGTATCCAAACACTCAGAGTCTTTAGAAGAAAGCAGAAGAAAGAGTCCATGCTGTGACTCCATAATTTTATTTGCATTGATCACATGGTATAAGATGAGAGGTTTGAGACTTTCAGAAGTAATCTGTCGATATAATGAAAATAATTTAGTCTTTTTGATGAAGTTGCTAGTGAGTTATACTTTATGAAGCATGTCAGAAAACCGATTGTGCCCTCAAAGGTAACCATCAGTTTTTTTTTTTAGCGTCTTGCAATCACAGCAACTTATTGGGTTCCAACTATAAGTGAGAAGATGTTAACTTTAGAAGTTAATGTTTGAAGTTCTAATGCATATTCTAAACCACATTAAAAAATCTGACCGGAGTTTCCTTTAATATGGCAGCAGCCAATAGGCAGAGAAGTTTTCACACATTACTTGGGTCCCTAGTGTGTTAATTAATATTTATATTTGTCCACTGCCTCAAACTCTGCCTTCAGGCATTTATTAAATTATCATGAGTTTGGGCAGAGGCATTACTGTGTGTTAGTGAGAGCACAGCAGTGCGGTGTAAGTATGTGCACGATCTGTGACAGGACCGCTCCCTGATCCACCAATCAAAAGATTCCACACAAATTAAAAACAGGACCACTAATAGTACCACATACAAACAATATCAACAGCAGCAGTAAATTGGGGGTGGGGCATTAAATTCTTGTTTGTTTACCCATTTATTTACATAAGTCAGTGATGCAGAGAGTTGCCTTTGGCAGCTTGAACCTAAACACCCATAGCTTTACAATCTCCACAATTAGAGCCAGTCCTGTGAGGTATCTGACAGCGTGACCAGGAGGTGCACACTACCTAGTGCTGAACACAGTGCTACTAAATACAAGGCAGCTATGATAATTAGTGTTTCTAGCCAGGAGCTCCTCACTGGCGTCTCACCCCCGCACTGACCCAGGGAGATTGGAAAGAGGCCCAGTGGCTCCCAAGAGACTGAGCCTGTCAGGTCCGTCACTTCTCCCACGACATAGGAGTGAGCGGAGGTGTTTTAAATGCCAAACAGGACACGCTTGCCAGGCCTATCGGCTCTGCCTGAATACAGGGCCTGTCTGTCTATCTGGTGTCCCTACTCTGTAGACCCTGAAGCAGAGCCGAGGCTCACTGTCTGGGGACAGTTAACCTGCTGTGAGGAAGGGAACAAATCCAAAAAAAGATGAAATGACAGTGTTGCTGGTTTGTATGTTGCTGAGTCTTCACACGCTCAAATGGAGTGCTGAATCGCCCAAAAAATATGTTTGCCTACAGCTATGTTTTTTTTTTTTTTTTTAGCCATGTATGCATGTCTTCTTTTAAAGTATTATGAAAAGATTTGGAGTGTAATGTAGATTTTGTCAGATCATTTTGCTGGACATTTATCCTCATTTTCAGTTATGCGTATGGGTTTTGAAATGTGAACAAGGTCAGAAATTGGAAGAGTGTGATCTTGTGAT
Organism: Cichlasoma orientale; assembly: GCA_034780415.1. Taxonomy (NCBI): domain Eukaryota; kingdom Metazoa; phylum Chordata; class Actinopteri; order Cichliformes; family Cichlidae; genus Cichlasoma; species Cichlasoma orientale. The sequence continues at coordinate 363,244 of JAVDPK010002854.1, forward strand.
CACAAAGGTGGCTATACTGAGAGTGCTTATGCACAGACAGTGATATTTCTTTGCACTGTTTCTTCTGTGGTTCTACCAGTGCCAGTCCTGTGGTTCTACCGGTGAGGGTGCCTGTGCTTCAGGTTAAGTGAAAAAACAGTATAGGCGTGCATGCTGAAGGAATATTTTAAGCATTCATAGCAAATACACTTATATACACCTTCCAGGAGCAAATTCATTCCATTGTCCAAAAAAAGATTTTTGTTTAAATCCATTCATTGCTTCATTGTTATCACTTTGAGCAGTTAAGACATGTTTCCGTTTTTAAATAGTTTAATTAAAAAGCAAAATAAAAGAGAGTAAGGAGAGCTTTGAACATGATGGAAATAGAAACAAATATGTGACAGACACTGTATGTGAAATTTAAGGGATGAAAAAACAATCTCCTTAAGAAGATCTCCTTCAAATCTCAACTACAATTTCTTTTTCGTGCCTGAGATGTCAGATTATTATAGACTTACTGTGGCTATAAAATGCTTTAAAGATATCACACATCACAATGTACTCATTCCCTAGAGCCTGCCTTACACACTTCAGGAAAAATGTGTAAGTTTCTGTTCTAAACATGCACACAGTTGCAAATTAGTGTCAGATGTGTCTTTCATTTACTGTAGTGCATATACGGTAAAGCCCATCTGCGCAGAAAAGGTTTACACAGAACTTACCGCTCCAAGACAAGGGCATGATCTGAAAAATTATGTTCATTTCCAAATCATATGCGCTTGTGTTTCACTGCTAACAACGTAGCGGGCAACCGGAAATGAAGACATCTTGATTTGTCATAAATAAATGCAACAAAATCACTGTGCAACTATGTTGGAATTACCTTTCTGTCTTTTTAACATTAGTATTGTCTAATCAGAGGATACAGTCCTTGTAGTGAAATGAATTAATCTAAAGTTGTATATGTACTAAATTAAAATTTCTGACATGTGCAGTAAGTCCTAAATTACTAAAAGAATGATGAGTAAAGAGCGTCGCTTATACACATACAGTTGGTTCATACATTTTTGTTCACGATATCGGGCAACTAGGTTGTTTTAAGCATCTCGGATATTTTCGAATGAGACTGTCATCTTTTTTTTATGTAATCCCAAAATGTCTCAGTAATGTTTAGACTAGAGCTCTTTGGAGGGCATATTTCCTGTTGATGGACTCCTTTGCACAGCCTGCTACTGGAGTCCCTTAGGTTGTAGTGGACCTCTGCCTCTATGGATCTGGGGCTTAAGGTCTTTTCTTCTGCTGCCATGATCAGGGCTTCTGTGCTTTCCTTATGCCAGCCTCATAGGATTTCTTGATGTCAGCCACTTTCTCTATCTGTCAGTGGTACATCCCATGGAGGGGCTTGGTCTTCCATGATGCTTCCTAGTTCAGACTCACTATCTGTCTTCAGCTGCCTGAGGCACTTTTGTAGCGGACCATCTTCCTGATGTATTCATGTATGCTCCTTGTTTCATGCTGGATCATGACTCTGACTCGTCGTTCCCTCTTACTGTCACCGTAAGAGGGAGCACTATGGTGAACTATTGGTTGAAAGCTCCATGCACTGTGAGTTTTCATGTCTTGACATCAGTGGTATCTGTCTCCTCCTGTGGTCAGCTTATTATTCCAGCTGGGTATCTGATGACCTGTAGAGTATAAAGTCATGTGGAGGAAAAAAAAAAGTTTTCACAGGACTGCATAGAGTCCCGTGAAAGTTTTTTTAAACCCATACTGCATCCATGGGAATTAAGAGGATAAGTAGCAGCTAAGTGGCTAATCGATTGCACTTGATTAATGATCATCAACAAGTGTGACCACGTATATAAAGACTGAAGTTTTGGCAGTTTGCTGGTCTGGAGCATTCAGGTGTATGTTAACAAGAGCTACAGCTCAGCCTCTGCAGTCTGCAGTTACCATGTTAAATGTTAAATTTCATGATAGCACAATTTGAAAAAGACTGAGCCTGTTTGGAGGGGCTGATAGGCGAAAACCTCTTCTTTCTAAAAAACCATGGCTGCGTAGCTTAGGGTTTTAAAGCGCAGTGATGGAGGGGTGATGATTTGAGCTTGTTTTGCAGTCACAGGACCTGGGCATGTTGATCATGTCAGGTCCTGGTGCTGTCTATCTTTTCATACCTAAGACTCATTGTGGGATGTCTTTCTTTGTCATGTTGATTGGCTCGTGTCTTGGGAGGATCTTATACCAATTGTTTTTCTAGTGGCATACTGTATACTGCTCATTGGTTTCTGTCATACTGGGAACAGGGATGGTCAGTAGAGCTGTGTTAACATCTGCAACGTGTGTTCTGTTGGGGCTTTTTCAGCGAACTGTGCTGTCATGTGTCTCTCCACAATGTTCTTTGACAGCTCAGTCATAGCAGGTGGTTGGGGATCATGCAGGTCCTTAACCCTCTAACCCCAAGTGTATCATATTTGACATATGAGTTTTTTGAGACCTCTACATCATCAGTGTGATTTTTTTTCCCTGAATGTAGCTGAGTCCGGATGTAGCAAAAATGATTAAAAGTCATATATGCAATTGGGTATTTATTTAAACTTGTCAGAAGGTTCAATAAACACTCCAGTATGGAAAAAAAGTAATAATTCTGGCAATTATTTCATTGTTCAGGCTTTACAGGATTAAAACTGCTCCCTATCTTCCATGTTCATACTGTTTAGCACTGTCCCCTTTGTGCTGTAGTCTCTGGAACTCCAGCTTTGGTAGTAGCTTCTTTTTATTGATGCTACAGCACTAGGCTACCAGGTTCTTCTTAGTCAGAGTGCATGCTGGTCTTCTTCTTATCCATAGGTCCACCACGTGCTGCATATAACCTCTCTCATTGCCTCTGCTGTCACAGTAGCATTCCATCAATATTACAGTGCCATGAAAAAATATTTGTCACCTTCCTGGTTTCTCAGGGTTTTTTTTTTTTTTTTTGCATATTTCACACACATGTGGAACACATTTTAATATTAGACAGAGTAAATACAAAATGCAGTTTTTAAATTATGATTTGATTTATTAAGAGACAAAAGCTAGCCAAACCTACCTGGCCCTATGCCTTAGCTTTTCAGAAAGCTAACTTAAATTTCACTAGTTAAAGCCAGGCCTGATTACTGTCAGACCTGTTGACTCAAGAAATCATGCCACAATCCAAAGAAACTTAATAATAGAAACAAAGTCAATTGCATCTATCAGTCTGGAAAGGATTTCCAAGCTATTTCTTTGCTTCGGGGACTCCAGTGAACCACGGTGAGAGTCATTATCTACTGTACAAAGAAAAGTTGGGACTCATCCAGGAGGTCACAAAAAACCCAGAACAACATCTAAAGAACTGCAGGCCTCACTTGGCTCAGTTAATATCAGCATTCATGATTCAATGATAAGAAAGAGACTGGGCAAAAATGCCATCCATGGGATCGCTGCAAAGCAAAAAAACACTACTGAACCAGACTTGGATGACTTGCCATAATTGATAGAACCATGTTTTCTGCTCTCTACCAGAAAATCCTGAAGGAGAATGTCCACCACTGGTTCATGTCTCGAAGCTCAAGCTCACTTGGGTTATGCAGCAGGCGAAGGATCCGAAACACACCAGCAAGTCCACCTCTGCATGACTCAGAAAATAAATAAATAAATAAATAAAAATTTGAAGTTTTGGAGTGGTCTAGTCAGTCTGGACGTAAATCCAGTTGAGATGCTTTGGCGCGACCTTACACAGGCTGTCCATGGTCAGAAACCCTCCAATGTGGCTGAATTAAAACAATTCTGAAAAGAAGAGTGGACCAACATTCCTCCACAGCGATTTTGTTATCGCAAATGCTTCATTGCAGTTATTGCTGCCAAGGGTGTTACAACCAGTTATTAGATTTAGAGGGCAATTACTTTTTCACAGAGGGCCAGATAGGTTTGGATAACTTTTTTCATTTAATAAATGAAATCATCCTTTAAAAATGGCATTCTGTGTTTAATCACGTTATATTTGTCTAATATTAAAAATTTTTGATGATCTGAAACAAGTAAGAATGGCAAATATGCAAAAAAACCCAACTAAGAAACCAGGAAGGAGCAAATACTTTTTCACAGACTGTATGTTCTCAGTCCTTGTCCATGCATATCTTGTTACAGTAGCCCAGTTCTGGTTTCTCAATATCTAATGCTCACCTTGTTAAGTCAGTTAACATCTGAGCAAGTATGGCTTTAGCTGTCTCTCACTCATGTTCTGAGGTAGGCTTGGGTCGCATTATGGGTCTTGCCCTGACAAAAATTCAAACTCCATTCTTTCAAAGACAGTGATGGTAGCTCTACACTATCCAGCACTATTTATACAGTACATTGCCAAAAGAATTCACTCGCCCATTCAAATCATTATATTTAGGTGTTCCAATCACTTCCATGCCCACAGGTGTATAAAACCAAGCACCTAGGCATGCAGACTGCTTCTACAAGCATTTGTGAACGAATGGGTCGCTCTCAGGAGCTCAGTGAATTCCAGCATAGTATTGTGTTAGGATGCTACCAGTGCAACAAGACCGGCCATGAAATTTCCTTGCTATTAAATATTCTACAGTCAACTGTTAGTGGTATTATAACAAATGGAAGCAATTGAGAATGATAGCAACTCAGCCATGAAGTGATAGGGCACAAAAAAATAACAGAACAAGGTCAGTGGATGCTGAGGTGCATAGTGTGCAGTGGTCGCCAACTTTATGTAGAGACAATTGCTACAGACCTCCAAACTTCATGTGGCCTTCAGATTATCTAAAGAATAGTGCATAGAGAGCTTCAGGGTATGGATTCAATCACCAAGTGCAATACAAAGAATCTGAAGCAGTGTTGTAAAGCACACTGCCACTGAATTCTAGAGCAGTGGAGACATGTTCTCTGGAGTTATGAATCACTCTTCTCCATCTGGATGAGTCTGGGTTTGGCAGTTGCCAGGAGAACAGTACTTTTCTGACTGCACTGTGCCAAGTGTAAAGTTTGATGGAGGGGGGATTATGGTGTGGGGTTGTTTTTCAGGAGTTGGGCTCAGCCCCTTAGTTCCAGTGAAAGGAACTCTTACTGCTTCAGCATACCAAGACAATTTCATGGTCCCAACTTTGTGGGAACAGTTTGGGGATGGCCCCTTCCTGTTCCATATGACTATGCACCAGTGCACAAAGCCAGGACCATGAAGAAATGGATGAGCAAGTTTGGTATGGAAGAAGTTGACTGGCCTGCACAGAGTTCTGACCTCAACCCAATAGAACACCTTTGGGATGAATTATAGCAGAGACTGAGAGTCAGGCCATCTCAGCCAGCATCAGTGTCTGACCTCACAAATGCACTTCTGGAAGACTGGTCAAAAATTCCCGTAAACACACTCCTAAACCTTGTGGAAAGCTTTCCCAGAGGAATTGAAGCTGACATCATATTAAACTGCATGGATTAAGAATGGGATGTCACACAAGTTCATATGCATGTGAGGGCAGATGTGCAAATACTTTTGGCAATATAGTGTACCTATAGACATAACTTCCAAGGAATCATCACTACAACACTTATAGTTGCTGTGGACATAAAACTCTTTAACTGCATTAAGATCAAAGCCTCAATTGTCATAAAAGTCTTATTTCACAACATAATATTGCTCAAATACAGAAAATGCAGAGGAGCGTATACAACAGTAAAGCCCACAAACAACAACCACACACTCAGTGTTTACTCAGTGCAACTTCCTATGTCACTCACTCACTGGCATACACCCACACACCCCTACAAAACAAAGGGTTTATTTGGATAGTCCTTAATCACTGCTGAGGGCTACACAAACATGCTGAGCTCAAAGGGCTTTGCAGTGCTTCCATTAGAACAACAATTAATGCAAAAACATTATTAAAAATTAAATATTAATCACATAATTGAAAATAAAACACAACCTGTATTTGGAGAATTCACTGAAGGCACAGGGCATCAAGGCCAACCTGGTCATTATCATCCTCATCAAAAAATGCTTGCACAAGGGTGTCAACATCTGCCATTATTAATATATGTTAAATAAATGGTAATGAGTGCCTTAACATTCAAAATAGAATAAAGTCATGCATCCCCCCAAAATTGTATCACTGGTACACACTGCCCAGTACTTTTATTTCTTGCACAATGTGCTAGATCATTTACTGCAGACAAATTAATATGTACATTATAGATGTAGCAGCAAATTGAGAAAAAACATTTATAATCGATTGTTATTTGGTAACTGATTGTTTTTTATAGCTATATAAATCTTAATCAATTTCCAATCTCTTTGTTTGTTTGCTCTGCGGTCTTACAGCTGTCAAAAAGCTTTGTTTGAGCTCCCTTAAAATACTGAAGCATCTACTAATGCACAGGATTGAGAGTGAGTGAGCCACAGAGCACACAACATCCAGCAGTTTCAATTAATGATATGTCTGCAAGCAATGCAAGAAAGAAAAATATGATAGTTTGTCTCTATTTCATGCCTCTAAAGTGCTCCTGTTGGTTGACAACTGGATTTGAACGTTCATATTTTGTTCATGCCTATGATGAACAAAGTCTGTCAAAATTTTGCCACAAGATATCCACACTGACACTGCTAATCTTCAGCAGTTCCTCAATATACTATAATGGGATATATAACATGAGTAAAAAAATAAATAAATTAATAAATAAAAGGAAAGCCATGATGAAAGTTATACTTTTTTAGTCATTTATTAATTAACTGTCACCATTTTCAATAACTGTGTTTGTGTGGACCAGATAAAGGATGAGATATGTGTAGAGAAAGAAAATAGGTGTAAATAAAATGCATCCAGTAAGGTTCCCCAGGCTATCATCATCCTCACTCTCTGAGATTGAGTACCAAGCCCCCAGAATAACTGGTAAATGGACTAGTTCTTATATAGTGCTTTTCTACTCGAGCACTCAAAATGCTTTATACAACATATTTGCATTCACATACTGTACACAGTCATACAAGCACTGCTTTCTACGTACATCTAAGTGCTTTCTATCCAACATTCGCAGACATATTCACACTCTGATGAATACATCGGGAGTGTGGGGTTCAGTATCTTGCCCAAGGATACTTTGGGATGTAGACTGCAGGGATCAAACCACGTCTTGTAGATTTTCAGTACCCTCTGAAAGTCTAATTTCAGTCTACAAGAAATCGACTAGATGTGAATGCAGCAATATGGACAATCTCTACGGTGACCATCACTGAAACAAACAAGCTGATCTATACCACAGCAACAGTGACCCTCGAGATACTTGGCTATAAGGTGAACAGCCACAAGGAGCAATACCTTCCATGGAGAAGGAGATTAGAGGTCAAGTTCAAGGCAGCACAAAGGGAAATTAGCCAGCTATCAGAGCTGGGGAAAGGGGTCCCTAAGAAGTACAACAAGCTTAGAAATTCCCAAGCAAAGACTCACAGCTGGAAGAGGTATACCAGAGGTATAGAAGCCAGGACAAGTGGCAGGGGGACAATATGAGAACAGTGGATCTAAGGACCAACAACAGCAAGCTCCCTGAACAGGATCCAGTAACCATCACAGTGACAGACATCAAACAAAGAGCCTCAAACATAGCTCCAGGCCATGACATGATTCACACCTACTGGTTAAAGAAGCTAACTGAACTACATGAGCATCTGCACCCAAAATGGCTAACTGAAGACCGAACAGTCCTGATCCCCAGAAGGGATCAGTCCCATCCAACTACCGGCCTGGAACATGGAAACTGTTTTCAGTCATCATAGTGGCTAAAATGAACATGGCCCAATACATGAGCAGGGCCCAGAAAGAAATTGGCAGTAACACGAGAGCAGTAAAATACCAGCTATTGGTAGATAGAGCAGTCACTCGAGACTGTAAGACCAGACTGACCAACCTGTGCACTACCTGGATTGACTACAAGAAATCTGTACAAATTTAACAGGACCCTAAAAGTCTTCATTGGGAATTCAATGGGGAAATGTGGAAACCAACACTAGAGATCAAATTCAAGCCAATTAAAAAGCAAGGACATGCTCTGTTCCCACTGCTGTTCTGCATAGGCCTGAACCACCTCAGCCAGTTCATTAACAAGACTGGCTACAGATACTGATTACAGAATGGAGCAACCATTAACCACCTCCTCTACACGGATGACATCAAGCTGTATACCAGGGGTGAATGAGATATCAATTCACTGATCCACACCAGTAGGATCTACAGCAACGACATCAGAATGTTATTCGGACTGGAGAAATGTAGTCGGATGGTAACAAAGAGTGGGAAGGTAGTCAGAACTGAAGGAATTGCAGCACCAGAAGGCAACAACTACAATACCTTGGAATCTCACAGGAAATGGGAACCGTGAAGAGGCTGCCAGGAAAGCTCCAGTCCCGAAAACCTACAGACAAGTCCTGAGGAGCCAGCTGAATGGGATGAACAAGATCCAGGCAATCAACACCTACACTCTGCCGGTCTTCAGATACCCTTATGGGACAATAAGATAGCCAAAGGAGGAAATACAAGCCACTGACATCAAGAGACGAAATCTCCTTACCATGCATGGAGGGTTTCACCCCAAGTCCAGCACCCTGGGACTGTATGCCAAGCAGAAGGAAGGATGCCAAGGAATAGTGAGTGTCAGAACCACTATCCAGGATGAAACAACAAAGATCCATTAGTACATCAGGAATCATGTGCTTAGTGAATACCTCAGGCAGCAGAAACCCAAGAAACAAGAGGAGCACAAGCAAGAACCATTGTGGAAGGACAGGCCCCTGCACGACATGCACCACCAGCAAATAAAAGAAGTGGCTGACTGAAAAAAATCCTACTAATGGCTGGACAAAGCTGGATTGAAAGACAGCATAGCAAGCATTAATAATGGCAGCACATAAACAAGCTCTAAGCACAAGATTGATAGAGGCTGGGATCTACCACACCAGGCAAGACCCCAGGTGCAGGCTGTGCAGAGATGTCCCTGAGATAATCCAGCACATAACAGCAGGGTGCAAGATGCTAGCAGGCATACACAGAACACCATAACCAAGTGGTTGGCATAGTATGCAGGACTATCTTTGCCAAGTATGGCCTGGAAGTCCCAAGGTCAAAACGGGATACACCCTCAATGGTGAATAAGAATCACCGAGCTAAGATCCTGTGGGACACAATGGATACAATAAACAAAACTGGTGATGGCTAACTAATTGGACACTGTAGTGGTGAAAAAGCAAAGGAAGAAGGCTGTAATGACATATGTAGCAATAACAAGTGATAGCAACATCAGGAAGAACGAACATGAGAAACTCGAGAAATAACAAGGGCTTAGAGAAGAACTAGAGAGGATATGGAAGGTGAAGGCAACCGTGGTCTCTTTGGTAATCAGAGCAGTGGCCCCCAAACTGGGACAATGTCAACCCACAGAGTGAGTGAGGAATACATTTTTATCCAATTATTACTAAATAATAATGTTCTTAGCTTGGAAACCCTTCAGCTATAGTGGTAATTTACCCTATTGGGACAACAGATTTTCCAGGAAATTTGGGAATTTCCCAAAGATATTGGTCAATGAAATATTTCATATCATAGCAACCAATATTACAGGGTTTTACATTTTAGCCTGCATATGGGGGAATAGTGGATAACAAATATCCAAGCCAAGATTTCCTTTTTCATCTGTCAGTCATCATTTACGTCAGTGGATAGCTGCTGGTTTTGGATTGCATTTGTGAAATGTAATCCCTCTTTTGCTCTCCCCACAGACTGTACCTGCATGCAATCAAATCCTGCTCAAACTTGATTGTTCCACACTGACTCAGACCTCAGTCTACAAGCATACAACAAATCTTCCAGTACCAAAAATCTTATTGTTGCCTACAGATTTCCATTGTATATACACTCAGATTTCTATATTTAGTGATTAATATGTACTTACCTCTCTCTCTCTCCCTCTATATATATATATATATGTCACAATGCTAAAGGAGTCACAAGCACTAATGACCATTACGGGTTGTGATGGCATCAGACATGATGTGGTTACTAATTTACATATTTTAATTTTGAAACTAATTTGGAAGTAATGCGGTGTCACACAATATGCAAATATCATATAATGAATGGAAGCACATGAAGTATTATCCCTTTTGATGCCTATTATTTGCTGCAGTGGATGATATGTGCAATGCATGCTAAATGATACAACAGTCAGATTTAGGCCCTTCAAAAATAGCTTGGTCAATTGGAATACAAAACTACATGAAAGAATGTCTCTTCTCTTTATACTTCTGTGTTTCTGCTGGCATCAGATGTTGAAAAGTTGGACATTGTTATAAAAGCACACCACAAGTATCACATAAACAGAATTACTGATGCTTCATTTGCATGTCCATGTACATACGCATATGAATGTTGATTACAGATCTCAATATGTTTCAAATTTCGACTTAACTGTTGAAGCAATTCTTGGCTTAAATAAAATCAATACTGATTCTTCACTGTAATAAAATGGCTGCTTGGAAAAAAAAATGAAGTTGAAGTGTACAGAAAGGCATGATGTAACATAACAGCAGATGGGTTTACAGAAGAGACAAAGAGTAAACCTACCCTATCGGGGGGGCATATGTGCCTTGGATAGCATCCCAACTCTTGATGCATAAAAGTGGCAGATGTTTGCTTTAAGATTGCAACACTTTAAAACAACAGTAACAGTAACAAAAACTACAAAATGGAAGAAGCAATTTTGTTTGCATGGTGGAAAACAGCCAACATATTGTGTCATAAAACTATATTTTATACAAACAAATTGCATTATATAAAAAAATAGGGGAACATATTGCTGAATGATTAGAACAAAACTACAGTCATCCATACAATTTTATCTACAAATCAGTTGGAGATTGAGACAATAAATTATATGACTGGTTTTTAGAAACACCGTGAGTTAGTACATAAGACGTATCCTTTATTACCTTTAATTCATTAATGTGACTGCTCTTTTTACTGTACTAATCACATTGGTCTAATTGAGGTCGTTTCAACATTAAAGCCCAAGTTATTGCACAAAGACGGATAGTAGATACATTGTAGATACAGGCTCAGGGGAAAAACATAGGAAAGCCTTGAAATTGAGTAAATGACAGGCACTCACTAATGTTGACAACTGCCAGTTACTGCCTGGGGTGTCACATGATCAGTTATGATGGACCCTGATATGAGTCATTTGGAGTTAAGGCTCTTAAAATGGGACACTGTGACCTTTCTCTTGGGTACAAGAGCAATCTGGAAGAGAACAGCTGATGCAGCTGTTAGTGCTGCAGCACTTTTGCTATTTACACAGCATCTTCAGTGTTCATAACCTTTTCTGCCAGAAGCTCTGTTATTCACAGTCTTCATGATCAGGCTTGATGGGCTTAGCGTGCTTAAATCTAGGTCCAAACGACCTCTGTTATCAGCCTTTCCAATAGGTCTCACTGTTTTTATGAAGAATTTATGTTTTTGTCTTGAATATAAAGATGTCACATATTACACTGGATTGATCGGTGGTGCAAAATTTATGCAACATGCAACAGCAAGTGCTTGCTTAATTAGAATCTTAGCTTTCTCTCTATAATATTGTAAAGCGTTTAAAATGTAAAGTACCCTTAGATGGCTGTTGTAAATTGGGGGATAAAACATGCGTGCGCGCACACACACACGCGCACACACACACTACATATATGTGTGTGAACACACAGTGAATTCCTTCCAGATCACTGAGTATGTTGTGTTACTAAATGCACGCGACTGGTTCTGTGCGTCCAGGCTTGTATTGTGTGTGAGTGTGTGTCCCTGCATGTGAGAATGAGAGTGAGAAAAGGGCGAGAGCTGTTTTAAATCTGATACCTGTGTCACTTCTACTTGCCCTAAAATGGAAATTATATTGATATTTCATACTGTGGATGTAGATATATGTAAGATTACCCTTTGGGGACTTTGACTCTTCTTTGAATTAGGACTTGGAATAATCAAATACTATGAATTTTTATTCTTCTTAATCATGAAACGGCTATGTGGAAATAGCAGAGCCAGAGTTGATTAAATGCAGCCGAGATTCATTGAATCTGGCTCAGAGCTCGAAGGAGTGTTTTAAATAGGAGTCCATTTAACAAAATGTTATGTTCTTAATGGGAAGGTAATAAGATGGTCTTTATCTTTTATTGAAAAACGTGGAGTCGTTTTCGAGCATGATGATGTATGCTTTTAAAGAGAAATACTTTGAGCAAAGGAGGTAGAGAGAAGTGCTAGAAATATCATGAAAGGGTGTAACTTTTGATCATGTGCTTTGTGTCTGATGTTTGTCATTTTTCATTTTGAGGTTATATTGAGTAGCGAGACATTAAAGGCAGTGAAAACGACCATAAGTTACATTGTCTAAATAAGTATACTTTTAGGAAGGTTTAGCTCAAAAGCTAAACAAAGACATTGATTTAAAAAGTTAATTATCCCATAAATATTGCTGCTGAAACCTGCTGCACTTCAGTGCCGCTGCATTACAATAAAATGTGCAAACAACTTAGATGCAGTTTCTCCCCCAGGGCTGATACGGTAGAATCACTTTAATTGGAAGGTATTAGGCTAATTATCGCACTGAGACAATGTGTGATATTGCCAAAGTTTTATTGAAGTTAATTATATCTCACAGTTTGGACGTGTCAAACAATCCAGTGCGGTTTTATCATCATGTCAAGTTCAGTTTCACTTGAGTAGAATAAGAGTTAACTGTCCTTAATATATCTATTTCACAATTTCACTCATATGACCTGTCTCAAGTTGAGACAGGCTCATTTGCACATTCTTCATCTACATACTTAAATGTTCCAAAAAAATACCAACGATTTCTCATACTGCACATTTAAGCAGCACTGCTTACAGTCTTTTTTGTGGGTTTCTTCACTGTGTGGACTGCTTTTGGCGCATTCTGTTTGAGGCCTCAGTCTGTCGTGATTGGTCAGCTGACCCAGTGGAAACAAGGCAGTGGTTATGTCCATAGAGTGTGTGACAATAGGCCCGGCTCTCTAATAGCTCCTAGAAACAGGACTGTAGAAGCTGCTACTTCACACAATGTAGAATATTTTCATGCAGCGGTGGTGCCAACGTCACACTTTCATGCAGTGTTTTAATGCAGCGGCATTACCATTTTCTAAATGGTCTGCACTGTGACCGCTCCTTGCAGCTGAGGCGAAGGCGAGAGCTACCGTAAAGAGATGCTGTTATACCTGCTTTCATTGCTGCAACTCCTGTTGGTAGCTTATGCTTTGTGCAGCACACTGTGCTTCCACCTGGAATGAAATCTGCTATGTATTGCAGTTATTTAAATATTGCGATACTGTCCTTCTCCCTGAATTTAAAAGTTAGATTTTTCTTAGTCAATCACATGAAAACAAATCGGCAGGCACAGAAAGGAAAATTAAATGTGACACAACAAAGCTTTTGTCATTTCATGTATATCTTCTCATGCCGAAATAAGTGGATATGACAGTGTACAATATCAAGCTTCCCTGCTGTCATTAAAGCCTAATAATATTATTGTACATGTGTATATTCCTACTTAAGCTGTCCAGTGCAGTGGTGTATTGACAGCCCCAGTGGCTGAGATGATATGTGCAGGTTAATCTAGCAGGTCTTGTTGTAATGGCACGAGATGAAGGGGAGGATTTAGACATGCCCTCTTGTGTGTGCTAATTAACTGGTACAGATTGTTCCCCTCACCCCACTGCCTCTCCACACCAAACAGTCCATGCCAGCCCCTCCGCCTCTTGCAACCACACAAAATCTTGTGTTCTTTACAAACTCTTGACATTCATTGTTGGATATTCAGACCGCTTCACCTTCTAATGAATTTCCCTGGGGCCGAGAGGTCAAGTCCTTAAATAAACACAATTAGATGTGTCAAAGGCCTTGACACAACCTAATGTTATACCATTTACTCTTAATTACTCTTTCAACTTGTCTGAACAGCCTTTCTGTGAGCACCTTTTATCCTAACAAACATGCCTTTGACTTATCATCCACTATGAACACAATTCATAACTGAATTAATAGTTCACCATTTTGTTTTCAATAATTTTGTCTTTGTTTTTTCATTTATATTTTATCTAGAAATTTTGGACACAACAACTAATTGAATCAGACACATTTCAAGTGTCATCGAGGAGTGCATATGTTTTATCCATAATGCCTCAGCAATGCATATTTTCCTGTGCCACTACCAAGCGTATGTTTTGTTGAAGAATATGAATATTTTTCCTTTTGCTTTAAGCTTTAGAGAACACCTGTAGGCAGGTTGAGGAGGAGGATATGTATAGAGTATGTGTAAAGTATCTTTTGAACAGACAAGTTTTTTGCTCTTGATGAGCAACTCTGCTGTCCTGACTTGAGTGGGAAGTTCATTCCACTGGAGAGGCAAGAGATGGAAGAATCAAGGCCAGGTGATGAAGTAATGACAAGGTTACCCGCACAAATGGAGAACCATTGGTAGAGTAAGAGTGCGCAGCTTAAGGGCTTTTGTGGGTTGTTCTTTTCATTGTTATATTAATGTGCAGGATTCAGGAGCATGCACAGATATTTTGCAAAAAAAAAGAGCACGCTTGCATCTGCAATTATTTGCCAGGGTGCTGTTGTTAAAGAGTATTCCTTTAGAGTGATTCCTCTGTGTCTTCTCTGTCTCTCCATCTTTATTCCCCCCCCCCCCTCCCTCCTCTACCATGTCTATCTGTGAAAGATGAAGTCTTTAAGACCCGCACTAATCCTGTCATTATGCTGTCGTCTTCACTGGCATATCTTTTCACTTTCTTGGTTATCCTGTGGACTAAAGCAATTATTGCGCTGCAATTGACACATCAAGTAATTAATTCATTTTGTGTGTTGAGCATACTTGGTTTGATGCCACACTTCAAGTGTGAGATGAGTGTGTTTATGGGTCAGCTGTTGAGAAGGGTAAGAATAGCAGTCGGGATTTTATGCATCTCTTGGCACACGGGACACCCACCCAAGGCCATGAAGTATATAACATGCAGAGTAATGTCATTTAGACCTTGGCAAGCTTCTTGTGTCCCACTCAGGGGACTATCTCGCCTCCACAGTGCTATCTCTCTCATCCTCTCTATTCCCTCTATGTCTCCCCTGCCTCTTCTTTTCATCTGCTCCATTGCTGCATGCCACATTGTTGAATTCTCTTTCTTCAGTCTGTTCCTATTCTGTATTTTCTTCTCTCTCTCACTCTCTCTCTTCTCATCACTCTTCTTGGCCTCCCTCCTTTCATCTTAATTGTCTATCCCTCTCTCTGTACATTTTCTGCCTCCTGGTGCAGCGTGCCACAGAGCGCCACAACGCACTGCGGTGCCATGATCCAGAAACCCCACATTAACACTGGGATTTCACCCAGAGATTATTTAAGTGTGGCATGCCTGCCAGGCAGGGTTCTTCTCTGTAATCTCCACAGCCCCATGAATAGAGTAGGACTGGGAAAGAGGGGATTTGGAGGAGTTTGAGGGCTGATTGGGTTCTAGAATGGGTACAGTATGGGCTTTTAGGCATTCTCAATATTTCAGTTCCATATGGAGTTGGATTTAGGAGGTGGGGTGATAGCTCGATGTGTCACAGAGAAACTGAGGTTAAATCCCTGGCAATATGATCCTCTTCTTCTCAGTTAGCTATGTATCCTTCTGAGGTTTGCAAAGTAATTTAATTTGAGGTAATTGTAGCAAGGATCCATAATTAAAAGGATTAAAATGCATGCCATTTATAGATGGGCTAAAGGAAATGAAATGATGAGGCCGCTGGCACCATTTCTGCTTATGCCCCATACATGTCTTTCCTTTTCATATCCACTCCTTTGTCAGGGAATTCAGATTTGCATTATTTAATGTGTCACAGGATTCAAATGTAGGATAAAAATAACAACTGCAGACGTTCACAGCAATGACACCACATGTCTGGCTGCTAGCTAAATATTACTATCTTGTGCACATTTCATTTATTTAATTAATTTTTTGTCGCGCTCGTCACTGGATCGTACTCTTTGAATTATGTCTCAGAAAATGTGTGTCTCCATGTCTATTTGTGATGACAGAGCGTGTCCTCGACTCCACATGGTCACCCTCTCACAGCGGCAAAGGTCTTTGACCCCATCAGAGAGTCAGAGTGCCTGCTGATTTTTTGACATTGAGAGGGGAGCAGACAAAGCTACTCATCAAATGTCCAATGACTGAGAGAACTGTGGGAGGAATGGGTTTCGACAGACTGCCATTTACAATTTACTGGCTATTCTTCGCATCTACAACAGGGTTTGTGTTGCCATTTATTTTGCCAAAATAATAGTTTTCCCAGCATATTTTTTTAACACTTCTAAAACGTACACATCAAAGGATCTGTTTATTTGGAGAAGATGTGGGATTTCTATATAGCAGCACATTTTTCATAATTGCACACTTTATAGTGTAAACGAGCTGCTTTTATAATACCAACTTCATTTATTCTGTTATTTGTTTATTCTGCTTGTTAAGAAAGTAAGCTGAGATAGATATATTTCTGCACTAAAAATGAATTTTGAAGCTTTTCTTTTTTTTAGCAACAGATATCTTTAATAATAGTAGGTAAATGTCTGTGTATTAAACTAAGATATTATATACCAGATATATACACGATTAACCTACCTGAGTCCAATATTATGGTCTCATTTGTATTGTCATCTACCTCGTACTTTTGTGTTTCCATGACATATGGGGCAGAGACATGTGTTCCAAACACACCTGAGTGGTGTATTACTTTGCTTTCATCCTCATGCCTCATGTTCTACAGCTCCATGCTGGAAAGAGCTATTACAACAGGAGTGGCAGGGGAGAGTCATGATGGTAGGCACAGATGTAAGGATTTAGGAGTACCTCAATGCCTAGAATTTACACAAGCAGTATGACAAAAGTATTCTTTTATCAACAGTCCCTCAGAGAGCCAATGAGGGAACATAATCCTTAAGATTAGTTTGATTGATTTGTTTCTTCCAGCAGGATTCAGAATAGCAAGGTTGTTATAATCTTTCTCCTTTATCGAAACAAGTGAGATGGAAAAGAGGCATGCACTGACAGCATAATGATATCTGTTCCACTGTTATTTCATGAGTAACTTTATAACAGAAATAGAGAGAGAAAGGAAAAGTCTTACACTTTTAAATGAACCCTAATTTCCACATTTACAATTATAGTCAATTTTGGCAGTGTCAGAAGTGAATGCCAAATGCTTATTTTTACTAAAGCTGAATGTCAAAGTTTATTGAAAAAAAAAGCCAAATCTACACTTAACAGGTCAACTTAGTATTGCCGCCAAAGCGCATTAGAAATAACAAAAGGCGGTGTAAGATGTGTAAAATTAGTGTTGAAGAAGAAAAAAAAAACACTTTGATGTGTGGGAGTTGTGATGAATATTCCACATTTTACATTTTCCAGATGGTTTCGTTTTATCTAAGCAGTGACTACAACCCACCATATCTATTTCTTGTGATAAACAGAGAAAAAAGACCCAGTTTAGTTGTGCTGGTTTCACTTGATAAAAGCAAAGCATTGTTCATTTGTCCAAATATCATTTAAAAGGTTAACCTCGTGTAAGTGCTCATCTTCAATCCATAGTAACCGGCACTTCTGAAATCTACAACTTTGAGCTTTACTGCTTTTTTTCATTAATTAATATTCATGTAACATAAAAAATAATATTTTTCCCACCCTTATATGCTCTGTTGCTCTGAAAGCTGAGTGATTTGCTAAGGGAGGAGGGATGTGACTGCAGAGGATGTAGGTAACAGTTTAAATGTCCTTGACAAGTGCACAGTTTGCAAAGGAGCAAATTTAATTTCCATGGTTTGAATTTTCAAAGGTATCACCTGCTGTAATTGCTTGACTAGGGAATCCATAAATCATTGTTCAGTAAGGTCATCTTGTAATTTCTTCCCTAATGCTGGCATTTATTTTCTTAGCATCCTCTCTTTCTTCTGATTTAATCTAGCCAGGTCATTTGAGAGATTAATTGCTGCCATCTTCAAAAACAACAAATTAGTTTCACACATGTTCTGACATTAAGACTGAGTAACCCCACATAACAACATCTACCCTGTCACAGAAATGTCCTGCTGCATTGCTGCTGGGTGTCATATGAGTTTTTCACTGTTACAAAGCAATCACAGTAAAGTGATTTAGGCCAAAAAACGAGGCTTTCTCTTCATCCAATAGAATGTAGATTTTACCTCTACAGAGCTGGTGGGCTGAATTCTAATATATCACCTGCACATAGTTATATGTTTTCCTTTTGCTTTTGATATTTTCCATCAAGGAGTGCCATCACAGGTCAGAAACGATATAAATTAAATCAGTGTTTATGATTATCCCACTTCCTCATTAGTTTTGATTCATTTCTCTGTTCAAAAAGGTGAAAATGGGGGGGCGGTTCAACTCAGACAGTATGTCCTACTATTTCTAGCTCAACAATCACACTTTCATCTTCAGCCATAAATTAGACTTCCCTTTTATCTTTCAAGGAGTGAGGTATAATACATCAGCCCATCAACAAGTCACATTTTCAAACTCTTAATAATTGGAGACTGAATTTAGCCTGAAACCAAAGGAGATGTAAAGGTTCTTATTCTACTAAGACAGCTTTGTTCATCATGTAGTCTTATTAAAGTTAACATACAGTGTATTTTAAAAGCAATAGAATAACAGAAAACACTTTATTCTCAACTACCATGGCATATTGTTCCTACAATTAAATCCTGGGAATAGCAAATGTTGTTTTGAAAATTTTTGATACAACTAACCATGTAGCTGGAACCTCCTGCTTACTTAGATATTTTTCACTCTTCTTCTTTCATTTTCTCAGTTAGTTACAAAACCTTAACATGTTGTGCTTGCTACTTAAAAGTAGTGTTGTACATAGTGCAGTATTTTAAACCTCTCAAACTAAATATGTGCTACATTTTTACCCAGACATCTTTTCATGTGTTGGTATAGATACACAGATCATACGTGGGCCATATTGTAGATCCAGTCCCTCTCACAGATGGAGATTGGAAGAGGGTTCTGGGTTGCACTGCCCTCCTGCAAAGATGTGATGGACACTTAATTACTTGGCTGACAGAAGTTATTCGCCACCTGCACCCAACAGGGGTTTCTGCCAGGCCCTGACCTCCACTTCCTCCCAGTGCACCCACCAGCTCACAGAACAGATTTATGCATATGGCTATCAGTCACTTTTCCTGTTATTATTATCAGGTTTTATTTCATTTTTAGTCTTGCTTTGTCACTCCGACACTTTGTGCAAACACAAAATAGAATATGTAGCACATTTTTCAGTAGTGTGATGAATCTGTTAGAAATCGTCTTTTACTGATGTCACTCATTACATTTATATTAATCAAATCAGTGGGCCCTTGCATTTGTACAATATCTATGCTGAGTGTGTAAAATGTGATTTAAAGAAAGGCTTCCAAACTTTGATACAAATAACTGAATTTTAATTTTAAACGTTTGTTGATTTAGCAGCTTGGTTTTTTATAACTTGGCATTTTTAGCACATTTCTAGTGCATATTCTCTAGTACTGAATACACTTCTTCATGTGATCCAGTGGCTTTAAATATATAACTGCCAATTTTTGTTAACACCTTAACACTACTGCAGCCGAGGCAGACGGTTCTCACTGTTGAAGAGGAGGTGCTAACTTTTCTGTCACTGCCAATTTAATGCCTGGACAACTTGCAAATTTTGACACATTTGCTTATTTAACAGGTAGACATCATTGCAAACTACATGGTATGATGTAGCTACAAGCTTATGTTTAAATGCAAGAAACCAAAAACAAGTGGCAATAAACCGTTAATGCCAAGAGTACAAGTAGTAGTTTGAAGTAATCTGCATGAAATGAATAATCCATACAGTATGTAGGTGACCTTAGAATTAAAAATAGACATTCCCTTCATTTATTTTAGAAGCTGAAGTTTTGTACAGAATCCCAGATTATTGGCAACAATTTTTCAAGCATACATTATTTCCATTTAATTCAGAGCATTTTAATAGACACTATGGCACTTTCCTTTCCTTTCCCTGAGGTAATTATGAATAAATGTATATGTAGGCAGAGTGTTGCCTGAAATTACAGTTATTAACAGAGAGGAGATGTACCTCAATATTGCAATTACAGAGCTGTCTTGGGATTAACAAAATTCTGTTTTATTATCAAATTCCTTCAGGCTCCAGGTAGTGATCAACACAGAGAATTACATGCCTTTCTGTCATTACTATCTATGCATAAGTTTTTTTTCTTCTTTTCCCCTACTTTTTCATTTTTTTTACTGGCTACACATTTGCTGTACCTCTGCATGTGAGCATTTCCTGTACTTGCTGTGCCATTCTGTAGCTTGATGTGCCCAATAATGAATGAACTTAGTATTTTACTGTAACGAACAAGATTTTATTTACACTAGTACATGCCCATACTCTTGTATTGTTTGATCTGTGATGTTAGTCTGTTTTTAGATGCTTGCTAGGCAACATGATGTCATAATATAGTATGCATAATTCAAGTGTCATGGATATAAATAAGATGTTACTGACCTGGGGAAAAAAAGAAAAAATACAAAGGTGTTATAGGTGCATAATGGGTTATTTTAGCCCATTGGAAGGTGGTTGCCCCCTTCAGGGGCCTAAGATGTACCTGTGTGCCAAGTTTGGTTACTCAATACCTGATCATGTAGGAGAAATTCACAAGCAGAGAGATTTTGTGTATTACTATTAGGAAGATTACTATATTAGTAAAATTGATTTAAATATATTTTAAATATATTTTTAAGTTAAAGTAGATGATTAGCAGGAATAGCAATATGGCATGTCCAAACTGGTTCTTATTAGAGATTTTTAATAGTATAACTTTATACCGAAGAGTTCAAGTAGTATCTGCCCCATGAGCAAATCTGTTCTTGCTAATAGGTTCAACAGAAAACCTCAGAACAGCAAGTAAGAAGCAAAGTGTTGCTACCGAAATGAAAACTCCAGCTGCCAACAACCAAAACTGAAATGAAAGTATGAGCATCAAACACAGTAGCATACCAAAATGTGCCTCCAAACAAAAAACATCCATGCTAAACAAAATGCCCAAGCCAACAAAGATTGAAACGAGCTACAACAAAGCTCACAAATTCAAACCATAGATAATGAGGTCTAAACTCACCCAAGAAGTCATAAAACCTTGAATACATGGATTTGAGGGCCAAGCTAAAATTATTATCGCTCTCTTCTAGTATCAACCACAATATACCTCAATCAATGTAACCAATCCAAACTAATAGCATCATGTATGGAACTTTCAAGATATTGGTGACAATGCTCAATAACTACTTTAGGCTGTACTCAAAAAGCAGTTCAGTTCAGCCAAGCATTTAGCAAACCGCAAACTAAGTTAGCCATCAACACTGACTCAACATCAATCTCACAAGTGAATCCAAAGATTCTGGACATGAGCCCCCGATTGTCGTGAACTCCCATGCCAG
The DNA here is from genome assembly GCA_034780415.1 of Cichlasoma orientale. Classification (NCBI taxonomy): domain Eukaryota; kingdom Metazoa; phylum Chordata; class Actinopteri; order Cichliformes; family Cichlidae; genus Cichlasoma; species Cichlasoma orientale. Next base: position 384,830 of record JAVDPK010002854.1, read on the forward strand.
GCAACTATCAGAAACAAGCATAGGTTGGAAGTAAAGAAGTACAAATACTTTGTTACTGTACTTAAGTTGAATTTTTAGGTATCTGTACTTTACTTGAGTATTTATTTTTCTGATAACGTTTCACTTACACTCCCTACATTTTACACAAATGTGTGTACTTTCTACTCCTTACATTTTCAAAACAGCTTGATTACTTTAGATTTAACTCATCTGAGGGAAGATTTTATTTCCGGTCACTGTGTGCCTTCAAACATTAAATCAATGTGAGCCTAAATGGAGGAACAATAACACATGAAGGGACAATCGTACTGGTGCACAGCAGCTGTGGTGTTGATGGTCAATAATGGTTACATCAAGTGTAGCATAGAGGAGTTTGAATTTAGGTTGATGATGCTTAGATTCATTCACTGAATTCAATCTTTAAACCAACTGCATACCGTCAGTATAAAGACAGTATGAACAGTATACTGTCAGTGTAGGGGGTGGAAATCAGGCAAGATAGCTCGTGAAATACTGCGTTACATCTTGTTGAATGCAGTTGTGTAAATCTGTAAAGAGCAGTAAACCTCAGAGCAGCAGCTGATAACAGCCTGCACACAAAGAAAATCTACTGGAGCTCACAATAGAAATTATTGTGAGCTGTGATTCTTTTCCCCACATTGAGCCAATACAGTACAACTGATCTTAGGGTTTCCCCACCTGCTGAATCCCACTGTAACCCCTGTACTCATTTTCCTGTTTAGGTGAGGCAGAGTTACCCTCTACAATGTAGGTAACAGCAAATAGAACATTTTTAAGAATTCTTTTTCTTTTTCTCTGCTCAGGATAGATTGAAATAAAATTTATTTTCTCATTTAATAATGTTGTTTTATTATTACATTAACATAGCACGAGGTTCACTTAGCTTTGCACAAAATAGCTGGTAGAAATCTCTTCCAAAGAGCTACTTTCTTACTTTGAGTAAGTTTCATAGCCTGTACTTTTTCACTTTTACTTGAGTATAGAAGTTGAATCAGTACTTCAAATTATTATTAGTAGTATTTTTTTACACAAGTATCTGTACTTCTACTTAAGTAAAGAATGTCTGTACTTTTGCCACCTCTGGAAACGGGCCAGGCCAGAACTCTCTTGTCATTGGGAGGGCCGTCACATATTATTATACAGCTCTTTAATCTATTTAACTGTATATAGAAATCAAATTTACTGCAATTATAAATTGAGAGAACATAGTCATTTCATTACTTTGCTTGTCAGGTAGATAATTACATGAGGACTATAAGCCTAAATATACCTCATAAAACCACATACTGACCAATAAGTCTTGGTGTGAATGGTTAGTGAATGGTATCTGTAAATTTTACCACCCAGCTTCGAAACTCATTCTAAATCCTAGTGGGTACTTCAATTCATAACAGTATACTTGCAAAATATTGTTTCAGTACATACAATTTGAGATACTGATTATTCGGATTAAGTACCAGTACTTTACACTGTTAGACACTGCTAAACAATCTTTTTGCTCACATGAAATGTAATACATAGCGATCATGATGCCAGTGACAATTTCTTTTCTTTTTATCCCTTCCAGATTAAAATCAATACTCACTACATAACACAAAGATCCACATCACAAATAAAAACATAAAGACACGCTATAATATGGCAAACCATGAAGCAATTGAACCGAACCACTGAGCAACACTGAAGCAATTTCTTTCATTTAGATTGGACTTTCTAACGTCTTCTCTAATAGAGAAAAGAGAATTAGGGCTTTGGTGCACCATTACTTTTTTATGGGGTCAACTCGATCATTATCTGTATGTTACATTACTTACATCATTAAAAGCACAGCAAGCTCACACTAATTAAAAGATTATGCTCTTGTATTCAATTTGAAATCTATTTGTCATATGGCAACACATTAACTGTCATCTGGGTGTATTTGTGTGTGTGTGTGTGTGTGTGTGTGTGTGTGTGTGTGTGTGTGTGTTTGTGTGTGTGTGTGTGTGTGTGTGTGTTTGTGTGTGTGTGTGTGTGTGTGTGTGTGTGTGTGTGTGTGTGTGTGTG
>JAVDPK010002854.1:398337-415082 GCA_034780415.1 Cichlasoma orientale
AAATAAGTGTATACATATAATAATGATGATGTGAGTATTTCCCTTGGTGAATGAGTATTGCACTAGTGGATGAATACCGGATAATACACAATATAGGGGTGATAGATAGAGTGCAGGACAAACTGCTAGCTGCAAAGCTTTATTGAAATAATAAAACTTGAAAACTAAAACTAGTTACCAGATACTTTTTGAATTATTTTAAAAGTACTTTTGTTTCAGCGTTGACTTCTAGAAATGGTTTTTGCCAAAAGTTTCTGTAGTAAAGATTACTTATGCCAATTTTTTTTTCTTCCAGTCAAGTCAGTCCTAGTTTTTTATACCATCACTTAAACATGAGGGACTGGGTTTGCATAGTGTATCCTGTTTGTGTCTCCTTTAGGCAACAACAGTACTTTGGTTAATGTTAGAGAAAGATTGTACCTTTGGCTATATAAAACATTCAGTCCTGCGCTTTTAAAGCTATCAGCTATTTTGTTTAACACATTTGGCTTTTGGAATTTGAATTTGTAAATTTTTAACTCTAACTCAGAATCACTACATATGGTATTTTGTATGAAGAATTAAATTCATTTTGATTTTAAAATAATCATCTGGTAGTTTCAGTCCTCTGCAGTGCAACTGGAACTGTAGCCAAAAGTGTAGCAGAATATTATCACCAACCACCCCGGGACACCATTAGTTCTATGATAGACTGCCAGCCTGGTGCCCAGTTCAAGGCACCAGGATGTACCCTGGCTTTTGCCCTGTGACAGCAGGGAAAGCAAAATATATTACAACTCTCTTTGTTGTTGTTCTTTTTTAGATGGCCCCCTGGGACCACGTGGTCTAGTGGAAGCTACAGAGATGTGTACACAGGAGTGCCTTGTCCTGGGACATTCAGACAACTGCTGGATGCCTCCAACACTTGGAACATACCAACAGCCCAAGTCACCTGTGACCAGCTTTGGGTCTCAGAGGGAGTGGGGTCCCAAGGACAAACTCCTCAATGGACATACTCTAAGCAGAACCTGGAAAAATGAGAGTGGGCGGTCAGAGCATTTTGGTGACAGAAAGCAGTTTGGAAGTGGAGAGGGACACTTCACCAGCAGTGGCATGGCTGATATTCCATTGGTGAGTCTGAAGTCCTGCCAGTCAGCCTCCTGCCCAGACAGCCCGAAGGACCAGCAGCTATAAGAAGGACTTTGCTTCTGTGCTGTTAGATGTCCTTACATCTGGACATAGTGAACAGGCGGAGCGTCTCATCTGAGCTCCTCCACGTTTTATTGTTTTCTTTCTTATTTCTTTTCTTCCCACTTAAGTTGATGCTTTTGCAGTCAGCCACATTTACTGTGTTGGCCACAAAATAGTGCTTATGCTGTGTTACCATGGATCTAGAGGAAACTTTGTGTGTGTGTGTGTGTGATCCTCAATGGATTTCTTCAACATTCAGCAATGTTTTCTGTCGACTTCAAATGAGAATTGGACAAGTGCTATGAGGACATGCATAAATTAAAAGAAATTACCAGAAAGAAAAAAAAAAACTACCATGGCTGACCAATATATACAAATATTTGTGGTGTGGTTGTTATTGAGTTGTTCAGGACTATATTAATCGACACAATCAAAGAAAATGGAACTACACTTCAGAAAGTGTTGTTTTAACACTGTTTGTGAACACTTGTTTATTCTGTCATTGTCTGTGTGTTTGTAAATAAGACTTATTAACCACTATCATGTATCTGTAATATCCAAAGTGAATAGGACAGTTTTTGGCCGTTGTCATTATAATGCCTTGTCATCAGGCTTTGGGATTTCAGCTGGACAAAGCTCTATAATATCGGAAAATGTACAACTAAACATTTACGTAATTCTTAAAAAAAAATACCGTTGATTTTGAAACAACTTTTCATCGCGGAATATACTCAGTGTTGCCCATATTTCTTAATGATTTTCTTCAAGTAATGCAAAACCACAAGCAAACCTTTTTTTCTAAAAAAAGAAAAACACAAAACAAAACATTTTGTATGAAGGATGTCAGTGCTCAATATGTGCATTATAAAAATGAAAATCTCTGAAAGCTCTCCATAAACTGATTTTGAAGGTGTTCAGTACAAATTAAATAGCAATATATTTGTAAATGGCTAAATGTTTTATCTAATGTTGATCTTATTACTGTATAGATTTTATTCAAATTGTGATTTAACTGAGTGAAATCCCTCAGTAGTATCTGCAGTTTCTTGGCATATGTATATATATATGTATTATTTCCACACAAACTATTATTTTCCATACATAAGAAAACACAGGTTAAGATAACACTTTAATCACTGTGCCTTCATGATGTTTCTTCAAATACTGAATTGTGCTTATTTAAATGACATGTCGGCTACAAAGAATATTCTGTATGATAATCAAATGCCTTATGCATTGAATGTTTGCCAAATTTAGAAACATAATCACACACAGGTTAACGTACAAAATCGAGTGGTCGATACTGAAGAAAAACACAAAGGCATGTGCAGATAATGGGTTAACCATGAGAGACCATTTTCTGTCATCCCACTGTCTGAAAAGGTTTGTTTAATTCCACAGCATGGAAGGCAAATTACACAATGGAATAGCATGCTAAAAGATATAGCTTTTAAAATTAACTTGATCATTTTTGTGTCATTTTATTTTGTTGGAATAGAGTTGATTTGTGCATTAAGGAGAGATTCAGTTTGTAAAGCACTTTCATATTTATGTCACAATATAATGAAGTTAAGTGGGATGGAGTGATTTGCTTATCGCAGTATGTTTGTCAGTTGTGAGGGTGTTTGACAACACAGATACTGAACAGTTAATCCTTGTTACTACTCTACAGGTATACAGCTACTGCAATAAATGTTTTAATTACGTGTATGCTTAATTTGTGTGCAAGGTATTCGCCTGGGGAGACACGTGTCTGCTTCATGTAAATGTATTCCGGCCATTTTTTTCCCCCTAAATCATTTGGTATAAAAATCATAACGTAAGCCAGCAATTTATTTTGAGAGGACAGTGCATATGAGGCAAAATTTAGTTTTTCCAAATTTCTTTCAGTAATTTTACTGCTTGTAAGAAGAAGCTACATTCTTCTTATCAGATGACATTTTCTCTGCTTAGCATATTTTTCTTTGAAAATGAGGACAGCACAATGTTATGTGAACCAGAAAAGTACAGGTATGTCAAAACAGCCCCGATAAGAGTGGATCTTGAGTAATAATCCTTCTGTCCATTGCTCTAGTTTGCACGTTGTGTCCTTACCAGAGACATAATGGTTCCTTAAAGCATTACCATCAGGGTCACTGTGTGTCAAATCCTCAGGGAAGCAATTCTAGGAAGGTGAAATCTCCGGAAGAGGGTTGCCATGGAAATGAAGACAGTTCAAACATCCAAAGAAGGGAAAAAAAAATACCAGTTTATTAAAGTTTTCTTTCAGTGCCTTTTCTTAGTTTGAGCTTCACTAAAGTATATCAAAATGAGCTGTAAATAATTTCAAGCAGGTTTAATGTTCAAAAAAATTTAAAATATCTGAATAAATAAGACTAGTTCAAAGTCAGCTTATGAGCAGTGGAAATGTATTACTACCAAGGTTACTGTAAGTGAACTTGAGAAAGCGAGATTATTGAACTTCATGTATTTACGTAAATCAACATCTGTTTAGTAACAGTAATATGACACTTCCTGGAATCTCTGATCACACCTTGTACTGTACACACATTCAGCAGCCACATTCGTAGGTACGCCTTGCTAGCCCTCTACTGCACACATTTTGAAGGTACATGCTGAAAATTATTCAACATCAGTTACTGATTCACTTTGGGCCATTTTATTTCCAAAACAAATATTTTTATATTTCATACATCCCCTCTCCCAGATATTTTTTGTTGCCTATGGGCAACATTGTTCAACAATGGTACAAAACTAGAGAGAAAATTATTCTTTCATAGATCATAAGGCACCTGTAACACAGCAATAAAAACATCAGAAACATTTCCAAAAATGTCAACAAATTATGAAACAAAGAGCTGAAAAATACTTGAAACATATTTAGATATGTCTTGATATAGGCTTAGGTTTATATTGCCCATTGTGACGTCATATTGATTCTCATGTTGTGAGACACTGCTGTCACTCTGCGTGTGAAACTTCACAGAACAGCTCTTCTGTGCTGTAAAACAGAGGTGCACATTTCAATTTATACACATCACGTTTGGTGTTCCTGTGCACCCAGGAACCCTCCATCTTGCCCTGTTGTCACATATTGTTGGCCAGTGTAATGTACTGTCCAAGCGGACATCCTCATTTCTAATGGGGGCCATGGATCCCTGCTTCTTCCTCTTCTCCTCATACTTTTGAGACATCCTACCTTTAGTTTGCCCTCGCTTTCTTTATTTTTTGGATTTTCACAGACTTTGAATGGGATTTGAATGCATACACATGCATGTGGTCATGTGTTGTCATCCCATTCTCAGTACAGTCTCATCTTTAGAGCAGCCAGCATGTCACCACTGCCATCTATATCAAAAGAAAGGCAGTGGTAACACTTTTATGAGTGTTAAGGTTACCTTACCTTACCTAAGGTATCCTAACCCTATAAGTCTCCGTCAAGAAGTACCCCTTATTGCACAACGTTGCCCCGAGGCAACGAAAAGTAAATACGGGTTTCTGAAAATGCTAAATTAAAAAACTTCATAAAACCCTTTCTACACACCTGTATTTGTTTTATTTAGGGTTTATGTCATTTTAAATATGATTACTACTTTGCATCATTTAAATTCACATGTACTGGGCACGGGGCTTACAAAAACTTTCCAGGGCAACGCTGGGCTGTAGATGGCTGGTATCATGCTGGACTCCCTTTTTCCTGAAGAACTGCCTTAATCCGTCATGGCATTGATTCAAAAAGGTGCTGGAAACATTCCTTGGAGATTTCAGGCTACATCGACATGATAGCATCATGATAATAGCATCAGATTTTTCAGCCACATATCCTTGATGCAACTGTCTAGTTCCACCACATCCCAAAGGTGCTCATTTGGATTGAGATCTGGTGACTGTGGAGGCCATAGGAGGACAGTGAACTCACTGTCATGTTCAAGAAACCAGTTTGAGATTATTTGAGTTTTGTGACATGTAACCTGATTCTCCTGGAAGCAGCTATTAGAAGATGGGCACACTGTATTTACATACACTGTATTTGCTCGTCTTTATACGCATATGAACTTGAAGTGACATCTCATTCTTAATTCATAGGGTTCACCCTGTGCAGCTTCACTAAGGAGAGATCATTACGAAAAGTTGAACATTATTTATTGATATACATAATTCAATTAATCTATTTGGTAGTTAGACTCCAACAGCCCATCGAAGCAGAACGGAATCCCAGTGATGATAGGAATTAGGGTATGAACCCCCTACCCCCACCCCATCCCCAGAGTCTAGACACTGGTGGTGGTGGTGAAGATAGAGATGGAGGATTGGATAGTGCATTGAGTGATTTGGATGAGGTGGAGATGGGGAGGAGGTGGTTTGCACGAATAAGTCTGCAAGGAAGAATGACAGGTAAGCAGTGAGATGTAAAGTATGCAAAGTGGAGACTGATTGGCTTGAAGTACGCGGGCAGAAAGACGATTGGACTAGAACAATGATGTCAGCTTTGAGTCTGACAGCATGGACACGCAGAAGTGATGTGAAGAATAAACTAGCAGAAAACAGACAGAAGACTGAATACAGAGCTTCCTTATTGAACTTATGCCCAAGCTTCATAATAGCTTCAACTCCTCTGTAGAGGCTTTGCACAAGATTTAGGAGGGTGTTTATGGGATATTTTGACCATTTTTCCATAAGTGCATTTGTGAGGACAGACACTGATGCTGGACAAGAAGGCCTGGCTTCACAGTCTCTTCTCTAATTCATCCCAAAATGTTCTTTCGTGTTAAGGTCAGGACTCTGTGCAGGCCAGTCAAGTTCTTCCACACCAAACTCGCTTATCCATGTCTTTTGGGTCTTTGCTTTGTTCACTGGTGTGCAGTCATGTTGGAACAGGAAGGGGGCCATCCCCAAACTGTTCCCACAAAGTTGGGAGCATGAAATTGTCCAAAATGTCTTGGTATGCTGAAGCATTAAGAGTTCCTTTCACTGGAACTAAGGGGCTGAGCCCAACTCCTGAAAAACAACCCCACACCATAATCCCCCCACCACCAAACTTTACACTTGGCGCAAGTGTAAAGACAAGTACCGTTCTCCTGACAACCACCAAACCCAGACTCATCCATCGGATTGCCAGACAAAGAAGTGATACTTCCTTCCTGAGAACACATCTCCACTGCTCTAGAGTCCAGTGGCGGTGTGCTTTATACCACTGCGTCCAATGCTTTGAATTGTGCTTGGTAATGTAAAGCTTGCAGCTTGCAGCTGCTTGGCAATGGAAACCCATTCCATGAAGCTCTCTACTGTTCTTGAGCTAATCTGAAGGGCTCATGAGGTTTGGAGGTCTGTAGTGATTGACTCTGCAGAAAGTTGGCAACTTCTGTGCACTATGCACTTCAGCATCTGCTAACCCCACTCCATGATTTTACGCACCAATGAAGCCTATCACTTCATTGGTGCGTTTCTGTCATTCCCAGTTGCTTCCTATTGGTTATAATACAACCATGGAATATTTAGTAGTGAGGAAATTTCATGGCTGGACATTTTGTACAGGTGACATCCTATCATCCTATCCTAGACCAACGGGCCAGGTGTGGCACAATGGCCGTAGTTTGCCCACACCTGCTATAACCCATCAATTATTGAGGTCCTGTTGTGAAGACTCAAGCTGAACATTTGTTGTTGCCATCTTGGAATCAACTAAAGAATGTTGCACAGTCATAGGGTAACAAATTGTCAATCACAAGGGAAAACTAACCTTGCCCTAAAGCACACCTCACTTTATCTTTCCATTTTATTGAAAATTACTATTTTTTTTATTCAGTAAGACTTGAAAAAGTTACCTTCACAATAAAATAATAAAGAAAGTACATATTTACTTAGTCAAGGTCTGTGTTCCCAAATACAGCAGAATTTTTCCTTTCTTTTTTTCTGCAAACAGAATTGCAGGTCATTTGAAATAATGCTTTTTAAGACACTTTCACATTGGCTTAACATTTCTGACCCAGGACCATTATTTATATTTTATCTATATCTATGATTCCATCCATTTTCCCATTGCTGTGGAAACAGTGCTGTCAGAAATGAGCGCAATTAGAGTAAGTTTAAAATTTACTACTTATCATAAGGGAAAATATTAAAGTTAGATTGTGTAATATTTTCATTAATATATGTCAATGGATTGCACATTGCAGTCTACTGAGTTCGTTTTCTTACCCCTCTCAATTCAAGTGTATAATACTAGCTACTGTGGCAGTTATAGGACAAATGTTTTCATCAGCCAAGAGAGATCAAAAACATTAAATTTAGACTGTACCCCATAATGGCCACAGCCAGCCACTACATTTATTTGAATAATATTTTTTTTCATTCCGCCATGTTGGACGTGAACTTTCTACCATTTAGTCACTGTTAAAATGAACATTCCGCCACGTTTCCACTTGGATTGTGAAGATTCTACAATGTTGCCATGGTTGACATGGTGGATGTGAACATTTTTATCCTTCTCCCTCTTCCGTGTTGTGACCCGGAGAGCTTTCTTTTTTGCCTCTCCATCTTTAGCTACCTGTTGTCAGATGGTAGCACGATTCAAATGAAAACCGTCGGGATGATGAAGGAGGGGAGGTGAAGGAGTACAAGGGCGCCTAATCAGTGCCTCTGTTATTTATCATATCATATGCACATCTGTTAAATACAGAGAATGCCGACTAGAGAAATAATTTTCCCGCATCGCTTTGGCGCCCCCCTTGTGCGGCGCCCCTATGCATTGCACATAGTGCATACCCACTTTTTGTGCCACTGCCACTTGCATCCTATTAGATGGTGACGATCAGGAACTTAGAGGTCTGCGAGTTAATAAGTTGAAATTTGGAGTTAGCTCTGACAATCAGGAAGCAGGAGGCTGAAGGCATCAGCTGTCCAACAGTTCAACATGAAAACATTTTATGGAGCTCTTATTCACTAGATGACATTCAAAGGTCAAAATCCTGACGACAATTTGTTCATGTTTGCGATACACTGCTAGCTAACTGATACTGTCACTACTCGATTTTGAGTGTGCATGCGTTGCCGTTAACTGCTTCCAGGTAACAAGGAAATGACCTCTTTCATGGAGCTATGTGATTCGCAGAGCTAACTCCAAATTTCAGCTGAATTTCTTATAATTTTGAGTTAGGTATCTGAAAATTTCAGGGAAACTTGAAATTTTGAGTTATGAATAGCAAAAAAAAAAAATGTTTTTTTCAATGGCAGAAACAAGCTTCCATAGATTGGGGCCTTCCTATCACAGACAGGACATATGAATATCGTGTTGCACATCTTTGAAGAGTAAAGAACACATATCCCAAATTTCGTGGCTCTACTTGTGGTTTTGAAGTCTATAGACCCAAAAGTAAAATCTCACACATGGATGGACAATATGACAACATTATCTTCCCATTTTATTTGCGCCAGAGGATAATGAGGAAGAAAATGTCAAAGGATTGTGGGAAAGAATGGGCTCATTTTTATCTATTGTAGTAAACCTGCCATGGAAAAACTGACCAATGGCAGAGGAGATTTCTTTTATAATTCAAATTCTAATCATTCAGTTGAAGTGGCAGCAAAAGGATGACAGAGAAAAGATGCCAGTTTTACAGATAACAGCCAATCAGCAAAAGGTTGGAATATATTATTACTAATTTATGTATATCTGAGACATTTTTAAGTGTATTTTCTTCCGGCTTATTTTTTGCGACTAGCTCTTCGTTCGTATTTGGCCTTTCATCCATAGTAAATGGAGTGTTTGAAAGCTCCTTCCAGGGTGAGGAAACTCAGTTTCTGTGTTTAGATTTGTACAAGAAAATTAAAATAATAAAGAAAAACAATAATTAATCCATGAAATGAAATGATTATACTATTATATAATTGTGGAGTTCAGATTATTCTTGGATAGTTTTCCTTCTCAGTCTACTGTATGTGGGAAATCTGAATTTAGACTGGAATAGAATGCCTTTACTTGTCATTATATGGAATGTACAATGAGATTGGAGGGCCACTCCTGTTCAGTGCAATGAAGTGGAAAGTCACACTTTCTAAAAATATAAAATAAATGCACAAGTATTTACATAAAAACATGAAGATGGGTGCATATTGCACTTTGGAAAATGACTAATTGATTAATTGGTGATTCTAAATTGGTTGGCTGTCTCTCTGTGTCACATTTCACACCTGCAAATTAATAACCTTTAGAAAACTTTATCCAAGCTCATTTTCATGATATGGAGCCTTTTTTTATGTTCAGAGCAAAAAAAAAAAAAAAAAAAAGTCATGAAAAGATCACACCATTTTAACACTGCATAACGTGGTGGTGATGTGTAATTGGTTCAAATTAGAGATTGGCATCATGGAAAACAAGCTTTTCTTTCACTGTCTTGGTTATCACTGTGTCAAGTTCCATGACAGGCAACATGATAAAGTTGTGGCCATTTCTCTTGACAAGATTGGAGTATATACTTATAAGCTTACAAGAGCAGTAAATCAGGTTTAGAAATTTTCTAAGAGGATAAAATAAGTTTTGTTATAATTGACACCTCAAAACTCATTTAATGATTTTTTAAAATCAGGACTGTGTGGTTTATTCAGGCTTAGGAGTGGGTCAGTAAAAACCAAATAACTCTCATCAAGTGATTCAAATATTGAAATGTTAAGAGTGTCGTGTTCATTTAGAAATTCCATAATCCTTGAGCATGTGAGCAACAATATACAGTGAGTTAAATTCATGTGTATTCTATTTTTCTGGCATCCTAAATGCCTGCTGAGGCTATTCCTCTATACAAAATGTGCTTTACAAAGCAAAGTGAATGTATCATTACATGGTTTCATCTTCAAAGTTTTCCAAAGATATCTGAATCATTTTTCACAACAAACTGCATTGCTGTGCTCATCAAGTCAAAGGCAGTCATATAAATTTTCATGATACCACTGGCCAGTAAAGAAGGGCCAGGCAACCAGTGAAACTGGTGAAGTAATTATATTTTCTTCATTCTTTTAGGTTTCTCTTTTTCAGTGTAACCTCATTTGATATATTTATCAACTGTCGCCCATTGGACCTGCTTAAATTCTTACTTGCCATGCTAGCTATCGACTGGTGCAAGAATAGTTTCTGAGAAGCTTCAAAGCTAATTGCCTTGGAAGTGTGAGGCGAAGTAAATTAGTGTCACGCCACACCAAGAAAAAAGGTTCCCAATCGCATTTGCTTTTTATATGGCTTTGAGAATATTTTTCAGACAGGGAAGCCTCTGTGCACAAAGTGGAACTGAGTGAATGTTCAGCAGGGAATCAGTCACAGAGAAGCATGCAGACAGAAGAAGAGAACTCTCCATACAGATACAGTAGACATAAACAGCAGCATCTATATATTTTCATGGCCACATTTTAGGATAATGAGAGCAGAAATTAAGATCAGTGTCCTCCAACGTGAGTAAATTTCATTGTAATCCAAAGAATATGGGAGAAGCCATTCTGGATCTCAACCTGTCTAACAGATTTAGAGTTATTCCAACGACCCCTATGAGAGAAAGATCAAGGGTACAGTTTACCCTGCCCGGGATAAGGTCCAGAGCTGGGGTGGGGGTGGGGGTGGGGGTGCTTGAGGGAGAGTGCCTGGTAGCCTTAGCTAGTGCATTAGGTTGAGAGATACTAATTAGATATAGTTGGGCTCACCGCACCCTGGTCCCTGGAACCACTGAAGTGAAGAGAGGACCTGAGCTGTCAACTAATCACCACCTGGTGGTCAGTTGGATCAGGTGGCGGGGGGAGGATGCTGGACAGAACTGCGGCTGCAAGGTGGTTGGTTGTCATGGTGGTAATCCCCAAACTAGACGGTGGACACCAGAGGAGGAAGGGAAGCATCAAGCTGAAGAAGGAGTCCGATTGGGCTTGGTTAGCCCGGAGGCAGCTGATAGGTACTGGTAGGCCAAGCGGAAGGTGACTTGGTCAAGCTCGGTCCACACTGCCAGCAATAAGTTGGACTTGCTGGGTGTTGGACTCCACCAGTGCCTGACTCTTAGCCTTGTACACCCTACAGTAATTTGAAAACTCACAACCAGTTTTATTTGTTATCTATCATCCACCTGTCTAATTTTTCAGACCTTTTATCTGATTTAGTTCTTAGTTCAGAAAATTATATTTAAAATTATAGTTTGTGATTTTAACATCCATGTAGATGCTGAAAATGAGACCCTCGACACTGCATTTAATTTATTATTAGACTCAGTTAGCTTCTCTCAAAATGCTCACCCACCAATTTAATCACACTCTAGATCTTGTTCTGATATATGATATAGAAACTGAACATTTAACAGTATTCCCTGAAAACCCTCTTTTGTCTGATCATTTCTTAGTAACATTTACTTTTAAAATAAGGGATTGCACAGCAGCGGGGAATACATTTCATTACAGTAGATGTCTTCCTGAAAGTGCTGTAACTAAGTTTAAGTTACTGTAATTTTCAATTCCATGCGCCAACACAATGCAGAGCAGATACCTAAATCTAGTCCCACAGAGGTTGATTATCTTGTTAATAGTTTTACATCCTCACTGCATATGACTCTGCGTACTGTGGGTCCTCTGAAAAAGAAACCCTCAAATCAGAAGTGCTTGACTCCCTGGTATAATTCACAAACATGCAGTTTAAAGCACATGACCTTTAAGCTAGAGAGGAAATTGTGTCTGGCTAATTTAGAAGATCCCCATTTAGCATGGAAAAAAGTTTGTTGTGCTTTAAAAAAGTCATTCAGAAAGCTAGTACATCACTGACGACATTCATCATTGATTCAATAAAATAAGAATAACCCCAGGTTTCTTTTCAGCACTGCAGCCAGGCTGACAGTACAGAAACAACATTAGTGAAGGTTACAAATGATGTTATGGCATCTGACAGTGGACTCAACTCTTGAATAATCAGGCCCTACCTATCTTAAAGACCTCATAATAGCATAGCACCCCAATAGAGCACTTTGCTTCCAGACTTCAGGATTACTTGTGGTTCCTAAGGAATTTAAAAGCAGAATGGGAGGCAGAGCCTTCAGCTTTCAGGTCCCTCTTCTGTGGAAAGAGCTCCCAGTTTAGATTCAGGACACAGACACCCTTTCTACTTTAAATATTAGGCTTAATACTTTCCTTTTTAATAAACCTTATAGTTAGGGCTGAATCAGGTTACCCTGAACTCTCCCTTAGTTACACTGCAATAGATCAAGACTGCTGGGGGGCTTCCCGTGATGCACTGATGCGTTTCTTCTTCAAACACCTCTTTTAACTCTCTCTGTGTTTATACACTACTCTACATTTAATCAATAATTATTATTAAATTCTTCCTCTTTTTTCCTGTCCCTCTCCCCTCACCCCCAACTGGTCACAGCAGATGGTTGCCCCTCTCTCAGCCTGGTTCTGAGGTTTTGAGGTTTCTTCCTGTTAAAAGGGAGTTTTTCCTTCCCACTGCTGCCAAGTGCTCATATGGGGTCATCTTGTTGGGGTTTTCTCTGTATTATTGGAGGGTTTTTAACTTATTATATAAAGTGCCTTGAGGTGACTATTGTTGGGATTTGGTGCTACATAAAGAAAATTGAATTGAGGTTTGAATTTATTCAAGACAATGTCAAGACTAATTTGTAAGTTTATTGTACAAAACATAGCCATAGATGCTTTTTCAAGAATAGCTGCATTTTATATATAGTTTTATTTTGTTTTACTTATTATTTTTTTTAATGGCCATTCCCATGATCATGGATTGTTCTGGCCTTTAACACCAAGTGAAAGTGCAGTACCAAGTGCAGTACAAACTTGGAGTGTTTTTTTCTTGCACATAATCTGGCAGCATAACCTTTACAATTTTCTGAGTACTTCCCAAAATCTATAGATTATATGCATCTCGTCTAAAACACTTACCTTAATAGTCTTGATTTAAATAAACAGTGGGGCATATATTAATTTTATCTACCCAGAAAAGAGTTAGCTGGCCAAATGAAACATGAAGGTCAGTGGAGAAGATGATGAGTGAACATGAACTGTCATGCAATAGCCACCGCAATAACTATGACAGATTAAGAGTCTGTCAGGAGAAATTGTACCTTCGCCATTTTCCCTTACTATGACCTTATACCACAAATCTGAATCATTTGAGTTATTACATTCCTGGAGGTCACTATGAAATACTGTGGGTCAAAGCTGAATACTGAAGGTGTCTTTAGGAAAGCCTCAACACCCACTGTTTCTAATAGAAACAAATGTAAACAAGAGTACTTCTTTAAGACTGCAACTGTTCTGAAAATATTCACTTTTTCAAAGTATTAACACAGACAGAAAAAGGAAGCCAAATCATCAGTGTCATATTTGTGTTGATAGTTTATAAACAGTTAATCAAAATACAGGAGAACTTGGGTTTATTATTATAAATCAGTTAAATGAAGGTTCTATTTTCAAGACACTGAGTTTTAATAATTCAGTGGCAGAATAAAAAAAGCCCATCCTGCGGTGTGAGCACCATGTGTTGTTTTTTGCTACTTCACCTGTTCTACTGACATACTTTCACAACTGTAAGTAAAATTAAGTCATAAACTTGAAAAAAGTAAACACCCACTTGTACATGATCGCATTAAAGAAAAATATCAAGCTAGTGATTCTGTTAATAGTTACTTTGTGTTTAGTGATAGAGCTATCTCGAATGACTGACCCCAGCAAAGAGTGGCTGATTGACTTCTACACTGATGATTTTGGAGCGCCTATGCGAGTCAGACACTGGAAAGTACCTTTCATGTGTCATTGAATCTAAAAAGAATTCATTCATCAGCTTCTGTTGCTAGCTTTAAAGTATGATCTCACTCAAAATTTGCTAAATAAATGGAAATGTGTTGAGAAGATTTTGTATTCGCACTCAATGACTGTGCTAGTGTGTGGAGAGTTTATTAATTTGCATGCACACATTGAGAAAATCTATCTCCCTCTTTGTAGACTGTGTTAAGTATTTTTTGTACTTTTGTAAATGTGGCTAAATTTCTCTATGAGCACACTACACACATGGTTGAAACTGTGCAGACTGGTTTGTGATGTGGTGTAAAGTAGACTGTCTTTGAATGTTTTTTTTGTGGCCTCTAAGTATGGCCCAATGAATAGATGTATTAATTATGTAAGATTGCTTCTTGTAGTACTGTTTTAAATGTAAATTTAAGTATTTCCTACTGTTCATCTTAGTTTATAAAATCTGTTGGAGGCAGTATAAGCCTCCAACAGTGACATTTCCAAATTATGAGCATGACATGATTTATAGATAGACTCACACTGGGTTTAAACATTGCAAGAGTGATGCTACATACTAATGCAGTTTAGTACAAGCTAAACTGCTTAGTATGGTTAGCTTCACTGTGCTGGACTGGTCAGAGCAGGCTGTTCATGGTCAGTGTTAGGTTAAAACAAGGGTAGCAGTCATCAATTATTATATTTAAGGTGATAATTTTGATTAGATGCACTCACCCAGTTCTACTTTTTACACTATAATCAGTCATATTGTCAGGGTCCTGGCAGGCTGGGTTTCCTTGTTGGTTCCTGCGCTGTAGTAATTCCTGTCTCTCATACTTCTCTCAGTGCTTCAACTAAGGATTCTGTTCACTCACCTGTGAAACTCACCTGCCTCGCCTTGTGGAAGTCCCAGCTCACAGGTCGACCGGACCCTCTCCAAACCCGCAGCCTTCCACTACTCTTCAGCAACCAGCTTCCTTCAGATACTCACCTGCCTGTCCACTCGCCACCGCATCTGCTAATTCATCCTCGGACCCCAGCCTGGGAAACCACCCTTGGAAAAACCTCCCCGGACCTGAAGTAAGACTGTTAAGCTCAGAACCAGCAATAACCTTAACCTATTTCTGCCTCTCCCCATTTAGAGACTCTCTCTGACTGCCAGTGTTACATTTAGTACCAGCTCCAAGTCTGCCTCCCCATTTTGCCTTTCCTGTTTTGTGATAAATAAAGCTCTTAATTGTGGTACATGCTGTCTTAATCTGCACTTTGGGTTCAGAAATTCTTTAGCCATGACACACAGAGCTCGTGAAATATTTGCTTATACCTTGCTAAATTCAGTTGGAGCCCTAAATCCATAAAATGCAGTGAATACTAAAGTAGCACAGGTCAGCTGATTACAGCCTGTGCACAAAGAAAAATTTAGCTCACAAAACAAGTCATGTGACTTATTTCTAATTAACTCTTTTCCACATGCCACGTCATTGTACCTGATCTTAGGGTGTAGCGATACCATGATTATGAGACACAAGATATTCAGTTGGTGCACAAAAGTCCTCTTGCTCATCTCTGTTCTGTTTATGCAGCATTTTAAATTTTAGGTTTTATATTCTTTTCGACATGTCTAGCATATATGGAATGTTACACAACTAATATGATGGTGGTGGTCATAGTGGCTAGACAGCAGCATTTTTGCATTGCTACTATGAAAGTCTTAGCGGGATGACATTAGCATTCAGGTTAAAACATCACTGTCTCCAAGCTAGAAGTAAGAAATCCACATTGTCCAAAACAATAAGGAGAAATCAGGGATGTTTTTCAAACTCAGAGTTCTTCCGCTAAACCAATTTGCTTTAACAACAGTGACATGTCCTGCCTGGCCTTGTGACACAATGAGATGATACTGAGCTAAGCTAACTGATGAGACTGAGTTTTAAGCAACTCAGTCAGCAGAATAAAATGCCTGCAATTCATGTTTCTGTGAACTGTGGATACTGCATAATCTCAGTGTGTTTGAATCAAAAAATTTAATGTCAAAATTACTTTCTCTGTGTACATCAAAGTTATAACATTTGGCACTATATTGAGGGAAGGCAATAAGGGTGTAATATAGTATATAATATAGGCTACAATAGGGCTGCAACTAAAGAAACTAAACTAAAGAGTCAACAATTATTTCAATCTTACCTCACCTGTTCAAGCCTGCCCACCTGTGAATATCACCTTGTTTTCTCTTCTCAGAATTAAAATAATGACCCATAAAAATATGAGTTTGAAACGAATCCATTGTATTTTTAACATTAATGTGACCATCACAATAAATATAAAAAATAAACAATGCACATTAAAGTGAATGCAATTTTTATTTTTAAATGAAAATATTGATGGATAGATGGATGGCTGGATGGATGGATGGATATATAATGTGCAAATACTGTAGGTGAATAAAATGGCCTCTTTCCAAAAGTTCAAATACTGCTTCAAATTAAATCTAAAAGCTTTTTGCCGTCCAAAACAACTGAAAAGTTTACAGATAATTCAGTTCATGAAGAGGTTTACTATTCAGAATGAACACTAATATTAATGCGAGAAAAAAGATACGAGACAACGTAGCTGCTCCTATTGTCCTTCACTCATTAGCTAACATAACTTAAATGGTGCCACTTAGCAAACATCATCCATGAGACCTTGTTTTTGACAGGTAAACTAACAGAAACATTACTGTACAAACATTAACAGGGTATCAACCAGTGTTGTTTTCGTTAACGATGACGATGACGAAATGATTTCGTTGACGACCCTTTTTTTCACGACGATAACGAGAC